>BPLR01012928.1:0-25782 GCA_021605095.1 Caerostris extrusa | reverse complement strand
GCTTTCATTTCTGTTCAAGTTATTCATGTGAAGAGGTTTTGACGTGATGATGACCGCACGACGGGAATTAACAGACTTTGAACGCGGAATGTTAGTTGAGCTAGACGCATGGGTCATGCCATTTCGGAAATCGTTAGGGAATTCAACATTCCCAGATCCACTGTGTCAAGAGTGTGCCGAGAGTATGAAATTTCAGGCATAACATCCCACCATGGACAGCGCAGTGGTCGACCGCCTGCACTTAACGACCGAGACCGGCGACGTTCGCAAAGAGTCGTAAATTCTAACAGACAAGCAACACTGCGTCAAATAACCGCAGAAATCAATGTGGGACGTACAAGGGACTTGTCTGTTAGAACTGTGCGGAGAAATTTGGCTTTCTTGGGCTATTCCAGCAGAAGACCGACTCGAGTGCCTTTACTGACAGAACGACATCGCTTGCAGCGACTCTCGTGGGCACGTGAGCATATCGGTTGGTCCCCAGATGAATGGAAAACCGTGGCCTGTCCGATGAGTCACGATTTCAGTTGGTAAGAGCTGATGGTAGGGTTCGAGTGTGGAGCAGACCCACGAAGCCATGGACCCAAACTGTCAGCAAAGGCACTGTTCAAGCTGGTGGTGGCTCCGTAATGGTGTGGGCTGTTTTTTCATGGCATGGACTTGGTCCTCTGGTGCGACTGAAGAACATTGACTGGAAATGCTTATGCTTAGCTACTTGGAGATCACTTGCAGCCATTCATGGACTTCATGTACCCAAACAACGATGGGATTTTTATGATGACAATGCGCCATCTCACCGGGCCACAACTGTTCGCGATTGGTTTGAAGAACATTCTGGACAATTCCAACGAATGCATCTGGCCACCTGATCGCCCGACATGAATCCCATCGAGCATTTATGGGACATCATCATCGAGAAGTCTGTTCGTGCCCAAAATCCTGCACCATCAACGCTTTCACAATTATGGACGTCTATCGAGACAGCATGGCTCAATATTCCTGCAGAAGACTTCCAACGACTTGTTGAGTCCATGCCACGTCGAGTTGCTTTGCACTTCGCCGGGCGAAAGGAGGGCCGACACGATATTAAGAGGTATCCCATGACTTTTGTCACTTCAGTGTATATATATATATATATATATTTTAATGTTTGCATAAAAAATTAAAAAGTGTTTTCATGAACCTGAAAGTGCCTCTCTTCTTGAAGCCGTTATACGAGTAGGTCTTGTATAGGACAAGACATTACAAAATGCCCGATCTGACGCTGCTAGAAAAATTTCCTTTAAATTATTTTTATTTTCATCAGAAATTTTCGTACCTGGGTGAATTTATAAATCGATTAAAACCTATAAAATCTATTTTAAAAACTTCATAGAAAGTTATAATTGAATATTCATACTTTTATTTTTTTTTTTTTAACCGAATTTGTGAGAATTTTTTTTGTGTTCGTGAAATATTTCAAAAACTTTTTTCTTTCAGTGGCATTGTAAAGCAAGATACACTCAAGTCGAAAAGCATGAGGAACAGGAACGATAATTGTGAATCAGAACAAAAGATTTTTACTTCCCTTTTGGCAAGTTGCCAGCTAGTTTGGTAGCAAGAAGTGGCATTCGCGGAAGAGTGAAACAGACTCCCCCTTCTGTGTATAATTAGATGAAGAATAGTAAACAAATTATATTTTTGAAATCTAGGAAGCCCTGAATTCATGCCAAAAAGGAGAAAAAAAAGAAAACCTCAGGTACAAAAGTTTTAATTTAAGAATTCAAGAGATATATTAATATTTTCTAAAAAAATTATTTAAAAAAAATCACAGGAAAGCCATTAAAATGATCAATTGTCATTTTGTTCATTAATCAAATAAATAATCGTATATTAAGAATTTTAATGAATCAATATTGCTAGGAAATTTCCTTTTTTTTTTAAAACACACAATAAAAAATTGCTATTTTTATATTATGTTAACTTTCATTTTAATTCATTAATTGTTTTATTTTTATTTAAAAATATTTAATTAAATTTAAAATTATTTTATTTATTCATCAAATAAAATTAATTTCAAACAATTTTTTCAATTAAATAATTTTGAACTGTGTTTTAATTTGTCTAACTTTTTGTATATAGATATTTTTATATTATGTTATCTTTCATTTTAATTCATTAATTGTTTTATTTTTATTTAAAAATATTCAATTAAAATTTAAAATTATTTTATTTATTCATCAAATAAAATTAATTTCAAACAATTTTTTCAATTAAATAATTTTGAACTGTGTTTTAATTTGTCTAACTTTTTGTATATAGATATTTTTTAAATATTGAAAAAAAGTGACATATTTATTTTTTTATCTTTGTTTATTGATTGACCTTTATATTATTTACATCAATCAAATTAAATAACCTCAAACTTTTTTTCAATTATGCAATATTGCAGAGGAATTTTTTTTTGTCATCTATTGCAAAAATGAATACTCCTTAATTAATTATATATTAGCTTTAGTTACAATCAATCCTATAAATAAATTTGTTTTTAATACAGCATACAAACATTGCTCTGCGGCCCGCTTTTGAACTTTTTTTCCGTCCCGTGAGATTTATCACACTTTTACAAAAATGTTTACACTGAAGTGACAAAAGTCATGAGATAGCAATATGCAAATTTTCAGATGGCAGTAGCATCGCGTAGGACAGGTATAAATGCGAAAAAGCTTTCGCAGAGCTTTCATTTCTGTTCAAGTTATTCATGTGAAGAGGTTTTGACGTGATGATGACCGCACGACGGGAATTAACAGACTTTGAACGCGGAATGTTAGTTGAGCTAGACGCATGGGTCATGCCATTTCGAAATCGTTAGGGAATTCAACATTCCCAGATCCACTGTGTCAAGAGTGTGCCGAGAGTATGAAATTTCAGGCATAACATCCCACCATGGACAGCGCAGTGGTCGACCGCCTGCACTTTAACGACCGAGACCGGCGACGTCTGCAAAGAGTCGTAAATTCTAACAGACAAGCAACACTGCGTCAAATAACCGCAGAAATCAATGTGGGACGTACAAGGGACTTGTCTGTTAGAACTGTGCGGATAAATTTGGCTTTCTTGGGCTATTCCAGCAGAAGACCGACTCGAGTGCCTTTACTGACAGAACGACATCGCTTGCAGCGACTCTCGTGGGCACGTGAGCATATCGGTTGGTCCCTTGATGAATGGAAAACCGTGGCCTGGTCCGATGAGTCACGATTTCAGTTGGTAAGAGCTGATGGTAGGGTTCGAGTGTGGCGCAGACCCCACGAAGCCATGGACCAAACTGTCAGCAAGGCACTGTTCAAACTGGTGGTGGCTCCGTAATGGTGTGGGCTGTTTTTTCATGGCATGGACTTGGTCCTCTGGTGCGACTGGACCGAACATTGACTGGAAATGCTTATGTTCAGATACTTGGAGATCACTTGCAGCCATTCATGGACTTCACGTACCCAAACAACGATGGATTTTTATGGATGACAATGCGCCATGTCACCGGCCACAACTGTTCGCGATTGGTTTGAAGAACATTCTGGACAATTCCAACTAATGATCTGGCCAACTAGATCGCCCGACATGAATCCCATCGAGCATTCATGGGACATCATCGAGAGGTCTGTTCGTGCCCAAAATCCTGCACCATCAACGCTTTCACAATTATGGACGGCTATCGAGACAGCATGGCTCAATATTCCTGCAGAAGACTTCCAACGACTTGTTGAGTCCATGCCACGTGGAGTTGCTGCACTTCGCCGGGCGAAAGGAGGGCCGACACGATATTAAGAGGTATCCCATGACTTTTGTGACTTCAGTGTATTTTTGTAATGACCAAAGTAGTGAAAACCAACGTATCAAAAATACATTATGTGTGCATCCATTTACACAAAAATTAACTGTCGAAATGATGAGGAAAAAAATTAACTTTGATTTTAAAATAATATTCTTGCAAATATTGGACAGATATTTCCTGTTTTATTTAAGAGTTCACAGAATAGTTAAACTATATTCTGCGAACTCATGATGCACGCACATCTTGAAACATCTAATATTATAGGTTCTATGTTTAACTTTAAATGACCTCAATAATGCAGTGACCAATCCTCGATAAGCACAGTTGATTGTTGACAGCAGAACAAACCAGACTCTTAGCTCAAATTGTTAGTGCGTTTGGTTCACCTTACACCTGCGAATCGGTTTTTCCGAAAATGAAATTGACCCAACACAAAACACGCTCAAACATAACGGATGCAACACCCATTACGATGTGCAAATACCCAAATTGAGATCGGTTTGCAAAAACTAAGTGAAAGAGTGGAGAAACAAATATCGCACTAGTAAAATAAATATTTTTTAATGATTTCAATTTTTTTTATTTCGTTTATTTATATATGTTTGATAGCTCGGTCACAAAAATAAACTCAAGTAAAAACGTGGACTGTAATTAATTTCCTTTATTTAGGCAGCCATCAAGCTCGAAGATGGACTGCCTAAATAAAGGAGTTGAAACTCAGCGACCAAAGAGAAAGGTTGTGTGGCAGTGCATCTTCGAGCTTGATGGCCGCATAAACTAAATGAGTTGAACAACTACGACCAAAGAGAATGGTCGTGTGGCAGTGCATCTTCGAGCTTGATGGCTGCCTAAATAAAGGAATTTAATTAATACAGTCCACGTTTTTTACTTGAGTTTATTTTTTGTGAACGAGCTATCGAACAATATATATTATTTATATTTCATGTTTAGTGTTATAGTGGGGTTCATGAGCATGAACAGATATCACGCATACCCTAGTATAGAAAATTTTTTTAAAAAATGGAAAGGTTAAAAATTATCTATTGTCTTGAGTTCAAATAGTGAAAAACCTGCGCTATCTGCAGATTGTTCCACGTTCAAACAAATACATAAACGTGTTTGATTACTCTTAAGGTCAGTTATATTTAGTAACATAAGATGAGACTACGCAGTAAAAATACTTATTTACAGGTTATAGAATCAGATTAAGTCACTACATCTTTTACCTGGTTTTAGAAACATTTTTTGGGGCATTTTTGGCATGGAAATCGATAATACAAAATACAAATAAAAAATTAAAAAAAAAAAAAAATTTTTTAATGTAGGTCGATATTTTATTTTGTGGTTGAGAAGTTTTTTACAATAAATTTTATCAATATTATTGTTTTGTTCTGTTACAAAAATGTCTATTCTACCAATTCCAATATCGAACAAAGACTTTTTAAATTGTGATCGAAATCTCGACTAGATGACACAATAATAAAATGCCAGTATCAAATAAAATGCTAATCTAATGATATCTAAAATCATAAACATTACATTTTTTTTTTTATATGTTATGAACTTTGAACTTATTGACCATATTAGTTATTTTGAGAATGTGCTTATGCATGCTTTGGATTATGACGATGCATTATCATTATCATCTTGTATTATCAAAAGGTTCTGAATTCAATTTTAGTTTTTTACTTATTGAATATTTGAAAATATTGATAAAAAAACATCAGAACTTTCTTTTCAAAAATATTGAGTGTTTTAGATACAAAAGCCGTCGATTTTCCAGAATCTTTTTAAGGAATCATTTTTAAAACAATTCAATTTCCGACTCGTGGCCGAACGGTAATGCTCACAATTGAGCTCAGGTTTCCGTTTCACTGATGGCCTGCATTGTAGACTCTGCTTTCAGAAACGAGAGAATCGATGACAATTTTAACAGCATATATAAGACGGAAAAATCTCAAAGCAATAATCAGGTTCCTAATGAACGTTTTACAGGTTTTTAAAATATTAATATAGTAATATTTTGTGAGCGAAAATTCAACTAGACCAAGATTAGACTGACTAGACTAGTACTTCATCAAGATCCGAGAAACCAACTTCAGATTCTGAACTAAACGCTCTTAGTTTTGAAACTCGGTAACCAATGCCGAACGGAAAAGTTTCTGTCTCTGTACCAGAAATAGCGATGAGAAATCCGTAAGTCAGAAAGTCCTTCTGTTCTGCAAGTGGATAGTTCGAATCCTCCTGATGCCCTTCTTAACAAAGTTAGCTACAAATTGTGGTCGCAAAAAGGAAGTACAGTGTATCATGTCTTCCTTTCACGGTGTACCCTGGTTAATGCTGAATCTGTTATATATTTGATTATATTATGACAAATGACCTCAAATCAAATGCCTTAATATGAGAAATAATATTTATTTATCTGAATTCTATATATCCTTTTTAATTAACGGAAATAATCAAATTAATTACTTAGAATTTATCAATCGTTTTATTTTAATTACTTATTTTAGTAATTTATTTTAATTATTTATTTATTATTATTTTTTTGTATATTTAATAAAAACCCTATTATTCATAAATTAGGCGGAACATTATCAAACTCACTAATAAATTACTAGGATTAATAAAGAAAGGATTGGAAAAAAAGTAGGTCTGACAATTTTAGTTATTTGTTAAGAGAACCGCAAAGGTAAAAAAAGAATCATTTGTTTAATTTATATTTTATGTATATTAATTAAAAAAAATATCTTCAGAAGTCACAATGGTTATAGCTAATAGTCTTTGATAATGATGAAATAATCAAATGAATGAATGAAATAAATGAGTTTTTAGTATATTAGAAAATTTGCGGCTTTAAGTATTTTAAAATAATATTTATAACTTTTTAATTTAAGTGTTTTAAAAATGATATTTATATAAGTTTCCTTGTGAAATTAACGACTAATTTTTATTTTTAATTTAACAACTATAATTTAAAAAATTAAATAACCAGACTTCTTACAAAATAGGAAACTTGAGTAATTTCTCAAAAAAAAAAAAAAAAAAAAAAAAAAAAAAATCTACATGTATGTAATTCCGAGTTTACGATTGCATGAATTTATTTTTAACCGAGGGAGTTGAATAAACTCGGTTAAAAAGAATAGGTTGATAAAAATGCAACTGTCAACATTTGTTGCATTGATGACAGTTGAAAGTGTCCAGGTTTTATGCAACTTATTTAGCGGGGCATTGTGCTGATAAGAAACGGATTCTTTTTGTTAATTTATCATGTAAACTGAAATATTACAACATAAAGACAGAAAGAAAGAATGATTTCGCAACGATACATTATAAAGGGTTTTGATGTGAAAAAGATTTTTGGTTTCTACTACTGTACCCAAAAAGTAAGACTAATTTTTTTTTTTTCAAAAACTCTTTATTTATTCTTCCAAATTTATTTCATCGCCTGCAAAGTAATCCCCTCCGGACACAATGCACTTGTGCCAACTTTTTTTCCAATCCTCAATGCATGCTAAAAAGGCATCGGCAGGGATGTCCTTCAAAGTGCGCGGCGATTGACGTTGAATCTCTTCAATCGATTCATAACGGTGTCCCCGGAGTGGTCTTTTGAGTTTAGGGAATAACCAGAAGTCGCACGGTGTGAATACGGTGGTTGTGGAACGATATGGGTTTCATTTTTGACGAAAAAGTCACGAGGAATCAATGCAGTGTGAGCAGGCGCATTCTGTGTTTTCGGTACCAATCGAGATTTGACGCGTTTGAGGCCCAAAGTGGAACTGGCCGATAATTTTGAAATTCCAACATCATCAGCAAAGTCTCTAATTGTAAATCGACGGTTGAGGTTGATGGTCGACCAGTAGACTTTTCGTCTTCAACGCGTTCTCTGCCTTCTTTGAAGTGTTTATACCACTTGTAAACATTTCCTTCTGATATAGGAATGCTCTCCAGATACGTTTCTACAAACAAAATTGAATGCAAGTTCTTTGCTCAATGAATTCAGACATTTCCAAAATCGCCGGTTGGTTTCACAAAGCCAAGCGTAACTGAAACACTAATGAATATTTTGACGTGAAATTTCACACAGATGTGAAGGACAGTGCCAGGCAACCTAAAAAAGAAAAAAAAAATTGAAATTCCATAAGCCTCAGGAATTATTAATTGAAAATGGGTCTTACATTTTGGACACAGTAATATCATGTTCTTGAAAGATTTTTTTCATTATTATTATTACAGCAGAATTTAAATCGTTCATTTCTCCCGGGGATATTTGTAATTAAAAAGCAGTGCGAGTTAACATTGAATTTAATCGATTAAATGAGGTGGCAAACCCGCAGCCCGCCTTGAATATTTTTCCGGACAATAAACTTTGAATTTAAAATAATATTCTTGCGAATATATGACAGATATTGCCTGTTTTATTTATGAGTTTACAATTATGAGTTCGCAGAATAATTAAATTATATTCTGCGAACTCATGATAAGCGCATCTTGGAATATCTATTGTAAAAGGTTCTACGTTTCATTTTAAGTGACCTCAGTGACAAAGTGACCATCCCTGGTTACGCACGGTTGATTTGTTGATAGCAGAGCAAACCAGACTCTTACTTCAAGTTGTTAGCGCTTTTGGTTCAACTTACACTTGCGAATCGTTTTTTTTTTTTTTTTCTAAAATGAAATTGACCAAACACAACACACGTTCAAATATAATGGACGCGACCCTGCAACACCATATTACTACTGTGTCTAAAAAGTAAGATCAATTTTCAATTTAAATTTCCTTGGGCTCACCAAATTTAAAATTGACTTACATTTGGCATTGACTTACATTAAAATTGGCTTAAATTTGACTTACCAACTTATATAAAAATAAATAAAATCAAAGATTACCATATCTCATATTTACTCATTTATATTCCGCAATTACTATTTGAGCGTCCTGATGACCGACTTGCACTCTGGCGCTGGATGACACAATGGTTCGAATCCAGGCATGGATGCTTGTAGTGGTTCGAATCCACTCTAAACCGTATGTCCCGGTCTAATATGACTGGAGAGCGTGGCGTTGATAACCCTACCCCGTAAAAAGAAAACATCTCCTGTTACAAAATCTGTCGGTATGCAGATGGCTTTGTTGGCCATGGGGCTGTTGCGAAAATGAAGATTTAGTATTTTAACAGTTTGTGGAGATTTTTTTTTAAAATCAAAAACAAATTTTCAACATTATTCAAATTTTTTTAAATTTTTACCAGTAGTTTCATTAGCATAAATAAAATTTCACACAGATTTTCAAGAGATAGATTCTAACTAGCTAATGCCCTGGCTCTACAGCCCATAGTGGGTCAAAGCCATCTGCCTACTGGCAGATATCGAGATATCATATGATTTCTTTTTACTGGGTAAGGTGGTCAGCCTTACTATCGAACGCTCTACAATAATTTTAGGCAGGGATCTAGGGTTTAAAGTGGATTCCGGACCACTTCAAACATCCATGAACCACTTCAAACATCCATGAACCACTTCAAACATCCATGAACCACTTCAAACATCCATGGTACTCTGGGTGCTCGAACTCGAGGACTGTAAAACCGAGCGCCAGTCACATGATATATCTAACTAATTAACTCCCTGGCACTATTACTGTTATTACACCACACCACATCACTGTGCTTAGAGCTGAGTTGCCCCTTTATAGTTTGGGAATGTTTGTTAGAAATCTGATTCTGCACTGTGATGCTCTACGGTCATATGAGACCGGGACCTACGGTTTAAATTGATTCCGAACCACTACAAACATCCATGGCACTGCCGGGAATCGATCTCGAGGACAGTAACACTAAAGATATACCTAACTAATTAACTCCCTGGTGCTATAGGCCATGGTGGGCTAAGGTTGTCCGCCTACTGGCAGATTTCGAGACAGTAGATGGTTCTTTTTGCAGGGTAAGGTTATCAGCCATACGTCCAACGCTCTACAGTCCTATTAGACAGGGATCTACGGCTTAAAGTGGATTCCGAACCACTACAAACATCCATGGCACCACCGGCCATAATTCGAACTCGCAACCTGTGACATCGAACGCCTGAGGGATATATATATATATATATATATAAACTTATACTAATAAATCCGAGCGAAGGTTTTGCACTTCTTATAAAACGTTAAATTTACATGTAAAGACGATAAGCGACAACAACATAAAAGAACTATTTTAGAAAAGCGTTGAATGAAGCGGCAAACGTACAGAGCGTTCGTGATTTTTGTTGTTCATTTTATTTTTATCGCCAATCGCCAACTTTTATGCTTTTATTTATTTTTAAGCCAAAATGTTTATTAATATACTTACCGCCCGATATCGTTATGTTTATTATTAAACACAACGGTATCGGGCGACGATTGGTAGTAAACTGGTTTTTGATGAGCGTCCTTGACAACCTTTTCGTTCGCTTAGCAACACATTAGAGCATTAGAAATAATGGGAACATCGTGGCACCCCTTGTCCCTCTACGAAGCACCTTAGGGTGTTTGCCCCGCGGCCAGGGCTGGATTTAGATGAAAAGAGGCCCTAGGCTATTCCATTTATGAGGCCCTTTCACCTCCCATTTTTAAATTTGTAAATTACATGAGAGATAATAAAATACATCATTACTGTGATATGTATATATCAATATGTTAAATGAAACATGTTGTGATGGGTACTAATCTTTATAAAAAATGCGGCACGGATAATAAATAAAAAAAAGTTGAGAACACTTATTTGGACATTTATTCTCAGCACCCTATATAGTACTTGTAGCAATAACTAATCAAACATAACACGCAAAATTAACAAAGAAACAAAATTCAAATGATAAAAATTTTTGACTAAAAAATTAAATATGCAATAAAAATTATCCTATTTTCCATCAAATTAAATTAAATATATTCAATACAGTGAAGATTAAAGCAAATTCAATTCAGATAAATTTATTTCATAATAATTCGCATTTAAAGTTTAAGTATGAATTATTATGAATTTTAAGTTTTAAACTAAACCAAAAATGGAACTTTATTCAAACAAAATCCAGATCACAAAAAAAAAAAAAAAAAAATATCAAATTTCGTATCATATTAAATTTTATGTTAATAGTTATTTTATTTAAGAACTGATTCAATCCAAGTATATACATATTTAAAACGAAATAGTAGATTAGAAAAATTTCTTTCTAAACTCTTTTACACAGAATTCTTCTATAAGTTCATCAAAATCTATTTTTCTGAATTTTGCTAACAATTTGAATTCAGGCCCGTCTGGATCTTGAGGCCCAAGGCCAGGGATGGACAAACTTTTTCGGTCGCGGGCCAAAAATCGAAAAAAAAAAGTTTGAGGGCCAAGACAAATTTTTCTAAAATTTTAAAAACAATATGCAAGTATTACAATTTAAATATGTTAATGAGATGAATGAAATTGCGATTTCATTTTTAAAAGTTCCTTATAGTGAGGTTCGAAGTGAGATGTACCGATTCTAAGGAACGAGGCTAAATACTCATCTGTCAGTCTACTTCTGAAATAGTTCTTTCTAAGGTTCATAGTTGAAAACACTTGTCCACATATAGCAAAATGAAGCAAACATAGCACTGATTTTCTGGGCGTGATATATTAAATTTGGGAAACTTACTTTCGATAATGATTTGTAAAACTCTAACTTTGGCATATTTAGAAGATTGTTAGATTGCAGCTCAATTAATTCAACCTGCAAATCTAACCTCACTGCTTCACAATTTACGTTGAAAGGTATGGTAAAAATCTCCAATTCTGTTTGAATGGAACTGAAATCTTGAAATATACTTTCGAACTCAAAATGCAGTTTTTTGAAGCCCTCTTCATAATTCATAAGCTTCTCTTCATTTACTGAGGGTATTGAATTTAACATCGGAAGATGACGCAACCAATAAAATTAAACTCGCACCAAAAGAAAAAGCCGCCATCTTGATTTTAAAATGCGCAGTCTGTCACATGTGAGGTCTAATTCACCTATATTGATTCCCCTATGTCTGCTCCCCGAGAAAGAGATAACGCTCGTTGGCGCCAATCTACAGCTATAATTAACTAAGAACTTCCTTTTAACACTCTACCGATTGAAAGCTGTCTGTGCTTGCTATATCCGTCGATTTATGTTTTGTAGAACAAAAATAGAGATATTATTTTGTAGTAAAAATATCATCAGTCCTTTGGAAAAAAAATAATATTTAATCAAAGTAGGAAAGAAGGTGGATATATAATATATAAATATATATTTCTTTTAGCTTGCTTCGGACCGGCAAATTAAAATTCTATCCGCGGGCTGGATAGAACCTTCCGGAGGGCCGGAAATGGCTCGCGGGCCGTAGTTTGCCCATCCCTGCATTAAAGCATTAGAAATAATGGGAGCATCACGGCACTCCTTATTCCTCTACGAGGCACCCTAGGTGGTTGCCCCGCAGCACACACTTTGGGGATTACATTGTACTTTCAGTGTATCGTATAATTTTTCTTTTCCTTCCTGGAATGCGCAATATAACTAAGTGTAATGATATATAATTTCATGTTTCTTTTAGTGGTTCAATACATTGCATTGAATCGATGCAGTATTTCACATGTGCATCCTGAGATAAATGTAGTTTTGAGAAATGGCCCTTCATAGTGTGGTTACGGGATGTAGTCTGTGAATCATTCTTTGTAGAGACAAGAAAAAAAATAAATAAAGGTTAAAAACATTATCGGTTAACCGCAGAAGAGGAAGTGCCTATTTGAGCCGTCCTTTGTAACTAATATTGCAATGCTTTAATTTAACATTGTATGTATATATAATGGACATGCTTCATGGGACATATATCGAAGTTTTTCATGTGGTTAAAAGAATTATTATAAAAATAGCATTGGAATTAGGTGAAGTAAAAGTAAAAATACACCTTGAATTTAATAATGTCTAGCGTGACCTACTACTGTGCCCAAAAAGTAAGATTAATTGTAATTTTTTTTTCAAAAACTCTTTATTTATTCTTTCAAATTTATTTCTTCGCCTTCAAAGTAATCCCTCTGGACACAATGCACTTATGCCAACTTTTTTTCCAATCCTCAATGCGTGCTAAAAAGTCATCGGCAGGGATGGCCTTCAAAGCGCGTGCCGATTCACGTTGAATCTCTTTAGGCGACTCCAAGCGGTGCCTAAGGAGTGGTCTTTTGAGTTTAGGGAATAGTCAGAAGTCGCACGGTGTGAATACGGTGGTTGTGGAACGATATGGGTTTCATATTTGGCGAAAAAGTCACGAAGTCAATGCAATTTGAGCTGACGCATTCAGTGTTTTCGGTACCAAACGAGATTTGATGCGCTTGAGGCCCAAAATGGAATGGATCGACCCTTTTGAAATTCCAACATCATCAGCAAGGTCTCTTATTATAAATCGATGGTTTGCAAGTACCAAATCTTTAATTTATTTGGACGTGAGCTTCGTCGCATGAGGTCGATGGTCGACCAGAGAACTCTTCGCACTCTGCCTTCTTTCTTCTGCACTCACGATCTCTGCCTTTTTTTAACTGTTTATACCACTTGTAGACATTTCTTTCCGATATAGGAATGTTCACCGAATACAACATTCTATACGTTTAAGCAAACAAAATTCAATGCAAGTTCTTTGCTCAAGGAATTCAGACATTTCAAAATCGCCGGAATCAGTTTTAGCGTTTCACAAAGCCAGTCGTAACTCAAACACTAATGAATATTTTAACGCCAAATTTCACACAGATGTCAAGGACAGTGCCAGTAACATAAAAAAGAAAAGAAAAAAAATTGAAATTCTATTTTCCTCCTAAGCCCCGGGAATTTTAAATTGAAAATGGGTCTTACTTTTTGGACTCTAGTACATATATATATGTGTGTGTATATATAACGGACATACATTATAATTTGTATGGGACATATATCTAAGTTTTTATGCAGTTAAAAGAGTTATTATATAAACAGCACTAGAAATAAATGAATTAAAAGTAAAAAATAATCTTTGAAGTTAATAATCAGTCTAACGTTACTTTTTACTTATAATATGGTATTTTCTTGAAAATAAAAACATATTGTTTAATAAATGGATAAATTATAAATGTATTCGTAACATTTGAATTTTTAGTGTGGTTCCATTGAAAATTAATAATAACGAAAGGAAAAAAAAAATGTTGTAATCTTTTTTTTTAATAAAAATTTCTTCTTTGCAACAACCCTATGGAGGGCCAAGGCCATCTGCCTACTGACAGATTCCTGAACATGGGATGTTGTTATATGAGACCGAGACCTACGGTTTAAGTGGAGTCCGAACCCTTACAAACATTATTGGCGCCGTCGGGACTCGAACCCGAAACCTATGACACCGAACGCCAGATTATAAAAATTTAGAACAATTAAATATTTTTTTTATGGCTGTTCATTTCATTTCTTCTGTTTTACTTATGCAATATTTTATCGATTGAATAAAAATTTGGGATGTAAGCAAACAAGACCGTGGTTTAATTTGTTTTTCTTCATATTAATCTATTTTTCAAACACTTATTAGGATTTTCTTAGTTTGTAGCTCTGCGGTCATTTTTTGCAAACATTGAGCTAATTAGACCGGGACTTACAATTTAGTGTGATTCCGAACCAATCCGAATTTTGAGTACCCAACAGATATATTATATACATCATATATATATGTATATATATATATATGATGCATATAATATATCTGTATATATATATATAACACCAGATAAGAAATATATTATATATTTTAAACACCAGATAAGTAATAAAATTCTCTTCCAGAAAGCATTACCATCACATTTAAGACTGAATACTACTTCTGAAATCAGAGACTGCAACACATGCCGTAAGCGGATTCGGATATGAGTCCTCTTTGCGTGTTAGTTACACATTAAGAATTCGAAAATGTTTGAAATAAAAAAGCACGTGAGAAATTTGTGCGTGCGCAAAGTGTAGGTGTTACAAATTTTTTTTAACAGTTGAGTTATTTGCAAAGCATGTTCTATGTTCAAATGAAGCTCAGATGAGTTTTTTAATTAAAGAAAAATTTATATATATATTATATAGGGGTGCAATATAAACTTACCTCCTAGTAGTGCACCCTGGACAACGTTCTAAACGGCTAAGTGATCTACAGTTTTTGACATGAACTCTCGCTGCTATCCTAGCCGTCATTCAGTTGACCTGTATGTATTGCAATGGAATGCTGGTGGCTTGTCGCAATAAATAAAAACCGATCTAATGAACATCTGCATTGCATTTGGATTTTTGACTTACCAAACTGCATTCGTTGTGATTTGGCAGAACTAATAAATCAAATTCATTTCCATCGTTGCTTGGCACTTCATGGAGAATCCGACACGGCGAGATACTGGCAAGCTAGAGAATTCTTAAGGTAATGACTTCGGTCAACCTTGTTCGGTCAACCTTGTGCATTTTTCTCATTTTTGTATTACTTTGCCATTGGGAATAAAATAATATACATTATATACATTACAACTTGGATAAAAAAGGACGAGGAATTATTAAATAAAACAAGCAAAAATCAATTTATTCGCAAAATTTATTTTGTCGCCTCCAAAGTAGGCCCCATCCAATGCAATGTAATTATGACAGCGCTCCTTCATACATTTTTCATCGGCTAATTGAGGTATGGCCTTCCCTTCCTTCAGCGAATTTTCTTTTTGTGGTCTCAATGGAATCAAAAAGGCCTTCCTCGAAGTGATAATTTTAACTTTGGAAACAGGAAAAAGTCAGATGCTACCATATCAGGTGGATACGGTGCTTGGTAAATGACAGCCGATTTGTTTCATGATGGTGGAGTCCCTAGACCAGGGGTGGCCAACCCGCGGCCCACTTTGAACATTTTTCCGGCCCGTGAGATTGATCACACTTTTACAAAATATATTTATTTTATAGTGACCAAAGTAGTGAAAAACAATGTATTAAAAAATACATTATGTGTGCTCTATCCCTATATTAAAAATTTATTGTCGAAATTATGAGAAAAAATAACGTTGATTTAAAAATAATGTTCTTGCGAATATGTGACAGATAATGCCTGTTTTATTGATGAGTTTGCAGTCATGAATTCGCAGAATAATTAAATTATATTCGGCGAACTCATCATGAGTGGAGAAACAAACATCAGCCTAGTAAAATAAATATTTTTCAATGATTTCATTTTTTTTATTTCGTTTTATACTATTTTTGAAATAAAATAATTTGGGTGCTCTGTGATTTTATAAAGTAAAATTGAGGTCAACAAAGAGTTGTGTAATTAGTTTGCCTTACATTTTGTGTTTAAAACGAAACTTTGGATGACGAATCGCTACAATTTGTTGCAGAAGACCTACGGTGAATCGTGAATGTCAAAATCGCAAGCATATTAAAAAACACATGAAAAAATGCCAAGAAGTGGTAGTTTATCTGCCTCATTCTGGTCGACATTTGACTGCTACGGCTCATGAAAAGATCGAGAAGGTTGGTGGTCGAAAATCGTCAGATGAATCTTGGAGAGTTGGCTCAAGAGGTGGACGTATCTTTCAAGTCTATTCATAATATTATGACATAATTTTGAGCATGAATCGCTTTTCAGCACGACTGACTTTGAAAGAGGTTGATTTTGTCCTAAAAGAGCATGGAAGACAAGTCGCTGAAAACATGATTTCCCGATCTTCTAGAACAGGAGTGGCCAACCCAAATGATCTTGGTGGGCCACTTTGGAAATGCATCCTAACTCCGCGCGCCGCATATAAAATTATATATCCCCATATTAGATTTAGACCCACTATAAATGCTTTTTGGAGTGAAAATTGAAATATGATATTATTATTGTGTTTACTTATATTCTTACATGTAAACATAGATAATGTAATAATAATGATGATACTAAACGCACACTGTAAAGAAATATATAACACTAAAAATGAAATACATAAAAATATAAAAATGAAATCATTGAAAATATTTATTTCCTGGTGATATTTGTTTCTCCACTCTATCACACTTAGCTTTTGAAAATCGATGTTGGAGGTAAGCGTCCGTTATGATTGAGAGTGTTTTGTGTTTGGTCAATTTCAATTTATATATAAAAAAAAAGGTGTAAGGTAAAGGTGTAAAAACTCACAGGTGTAAGTTGAACCAAACGGCTAACAACTTGAACTAAAAGTCTGGTTTGCTCAGATATCAATAACCGTGCGTATCGAGGGGATCAAGTCGCTTAAAGTGGAAACATAAAACTTGTTATATTAAATGTTCCAAGATGCGGGCGCATCATGAGTTCGGCGAATATAATTTAATTATTCTGCGAACTCATAATAAAATAGCAATATCTGTCCTATATTCGTAAGAATATTATCTTAAAATCAAGTTAATTTCTTCTGCATAATTTAGACAGTTAATTTTTGAATATATAGATGCACACATAATGTATTTTTTAGCACATTTTTGTTGCTATAATTATCCCATTATGTGCTGGGCAGGTGTATTTCTTTTTTTTGGATGGAATGGGAAGGGTGGTGGCCTTTACTGCATTCCCAAAGATCAAAGTATGAGTGGTGAGCCAAGGGCGGCGGTTAGTAAAAACCGATTCAGTTTGGGTGAGGTGATATGAAGACTTTTGCGAGCAAAGAAAGGAAGGCCAGGGAGGAAGAGGAGGAGGAAAGCTATATCTGGAAACAGTGTGAAGAGCTACCTGTTCTTTTGCTGCGAGGAGCCTTACATGGAGATATCCATCGCCCATGCTTTTTATATTGCTGAGCACCCACTTTGTTTTAAGGTTTTAGAGCTACTGTTAAATCACTGCCTACACATGAGTTTGAGGCGTGGCATATAATATTATGATTATTTCTCTATAAACATTTTTATTGTTGTTTTATTGCTAATATAAATCTGGAAATTTTAATTGTAACTGTATATATTAGCGTATTCATTAAAAAAGTAAAAGTAGAATTAGTTGTTTGTTTTAATATATTAAGTTTAATTGTTTTCCCATTAATCTGTTAAATTATTTGGCCGTCCACTCTTTGGTGCACAAACGGCATCATTTCACCTCATCGGTTCTGCATATAGAAAAGTGGCGAATAATAGGTTTTTAGTTGGTTTTCTGTAACAGCATGAAGTATTTCATATGTATTGATGTTTTGTATATGCGTTAATTATAAGGAAATGAATTAGGTGAAAATGTGACTCAATTTTAAATGTTTGCTTTTCTTATCTATATTTAATGATATGAGTTTAGTGAATTTTATTTATTGTAATAAGTTGAATTTTTATTCTGTGAATACTAAATTAAGGAATTTAGGGTGTCGATAACTATATATTGAGATTTGAATTATATTTTCTTTTATATAAAAATACAGTCTTTACGATATCAATAAAAACGTACACGGCGCGTAATGGTTTCACTGAGCAGCTAATGTTAAAAAGAGGAACTAAATAAGGATTGACCGGATAAATCCGTTTTAGATGATGATCATTAAATTGCAAACTGCAGATACTGAGTTGAAACTTATGATTCGGTAATCGACTAGATTTAATATTCTAGGGTCGGACGATGGATTTAAATAACAGTAATAAGCTGCGAGGAATATTTGGATGATTTATTGTTCAGTCGTCGAATAAAAGAAAAGACGGATGCCATTCGGACTTGAATATTAGTATAAGATCTAAAACTGAGAAAGTACTTGAGTATAAGTGAAATTACCAATGATAAACGCTATAAATTACCTAAAATTCAAATTACAAGAAAGTTTGATGGGCACTATTAAGGTTATCTTTTATTGGGGTCAATTTAAGATTCACGAGGACAAGAATCTGGATG
This sequence comes from Caerostris extrusa, assembly GCA_021605095.1. Lineage (NCBI taxonomy): Eukaryota > Metazoa > Arthropoda > Arachnida > Araneae > Araneidae > Caerostris > Caerostris extrusa. Next base: position 7,117 of record BPLR01012928.1, on the reverse strand, counting down.
AGTCTTTGGATAAATTTCGTGTACTTTGATCAATGTACCCAGGGACTCGAGCTTATAGGCTAAATTGGGGAAACATAAATTTGACTTCAAGCTTCATCAGAGAGATTGGTCATTTCTGCATTTACGGAGCGTTTTGGTAATCGAAATTTTAAGCAGAGATATACGGGTGCTGAATAATTGCTCAAAACATTGCACTCACAAAGATAAAGATAAATTTACCACTAATGACATTATTTGCAGCCAATCAGTTCCCATATTGCAGGCTCTTGGGGTACTAGATGGAAATAAACTCCCATTACACCACAGTTACATTTCCCATGGTGGAATATGTTTATCAGCTAGGTTAACCAGGTATAGCTTAAGGTATTACTTTAATACTAAGGGTCCACGTCTCTCAAACCTCTTAGAATTTTTGCGAAGAAGAAGAGTTGAGAGACGATGAAACTCGCCAGGTCAAGGAGTTGACATTTTCCCACCCTCGCGTAAGAAAAGAAAAACACCCCAAGGAGAACATTAAATAAAACTTCCTTTCACCAGAGCGCTGCCAGTTTGAGGTAGCAGCCAAGGGAAATAAATTGCGTTTTCTGCGGAAAAGTCCATGAGAGTAAAAGGTGTTTTTGGCTCGGTCTTGGACCCTAAGGATAGATTAGACAAATTAAGAATTAAAATTTTCATCTCGACATGTTAAAGCCTGGAACTTTTAGAGATTGTAGCAATTTGTTTATTTTCACATCGGCCAAGCGATCTGCCCCTATGATTTTATATTTCGAGATTCACAGGAAAAGAAATGCTTGAGACGTAGCGGGTACAAAAGGGGTCTTTACTAAGTACAAGCACTATATTCCATACTCTTTTTCATGTATGGGGAGAAGAGTACTCCTTATGACATTAATGGTTGAGGGTGTGAGTGTCAGAACCTTGGGGAAAAGGGTGATTGTCTTTTGGATTGTGGTTCTCAGGGTCGTATATTCCCTAAGGATACACGGCCGGAAGCCTTACATGTAAAAGCTTTTCGTCTGAGGTATCATTGCGACTTTTGGGGAGCAAGAACTGAATCTAAATATCACAACAGAAATATTCTGTAAGTTGAAGGACCTGTAAGGAGAAGCACTGGATATCAATTCGACTTTCCTGGATCAGGATATTATTTGTAGAGTAATACCACGTATCCCTAAGGGGTCTTTAATGAGAGAATTAAAAGACATAGAATTTGGTTTCATGGATAGGGGACGACCCATCAAAAATCCGAACTTTTGGGCGTGGGCGTGTGATATTTATGGACGGAATTCTGGGTGGGGTAATTCAGCTTAATAGGGTCTTATGACCCATTAATGCTAAATTGGGACAGGACTTTGTGTGAGAACCAAAATTAAATAAGCTCACAATTTAGGTGCACAGAGATCATGACCCAATTACTATGCGTCTCCTGTTCAAAATACTGAAAGCTTCTGATATGTGTGGGACTTGGAGAGAGAATCAATTATTACAGATGAAATTACAAACACTTTTCAAGCAGTACAGAAGATTAGTTAGTTCAGAATTTAATTTTGAAGGGCTTAGTAGATACGAAGATGGTAGATATTGCTTATATATAAAGTTACAAGTAAGGTTTCTAATTTCCTCCAAACATTGCCTCTATACGCATATTGCAGAAAAAAGACTATTGCCACTACACGAGTGCAAAAATTGGATTACTTTGGCGAGTATGACCAGATGTTAGCCTTAATTGGTGTCGGAAGATGTTGTGATAACTTAGAATCAGGAAAAGAGTGCAAAGGGACACATTATTTATCACATCAGCCAGTTTCAAGTAGATAGTTTAGTAAAATTAAGACTGTTTTTGATGCCTCTTGCAAATCCGGATAATTCTTTTTAACTAAATAGTTATTTGATAAAGATTGTCCTATTGAAGAAATTCCTATATCTTAATGCGGTTTAGGGAAAAGACGGCGATTGGCATAACGCGTCGATAGGCGGAAGGCCTTTTTACAGTTGGCATAAGTCGAGGAAGATCAAGAATTACATAGGAAATTTCTTTGGTGGGAAAATAACAAAATTGTAGGAATTCCGTCATAGGAGTTTGTTTGGGTGTACCAGTGGCCTATCTGTTGGCGGCGAAAGTGAGTCTCATTCCCATCTTGAAATGCTTAAGTACGAAGTTTGAAGTTGTGGCAGAAAGAAACTTTGCATGCATTTATGTGGCTCTTCACGTCCATGGACATTACAGGAATATAGAGCTGTGATATTTATGTAAACAGCTACCAATCGCGGACCTTAAATGGAACTGCGTATGTGGACTTTTGAGGGCCGAGCAGAACTATCAGTTACAGAATGTTGAGCCTATACCTCTCAGTTTGGGTCTTTAATGGGACCATGCAGAGATAGTTTATTTATACAATTCAAGTCTGAGCCAATAACTCAGGGCACCTCGAAAACTATCGATGGTACATTCCGCATTTGATCCTCTGGGCTTCGTCGTGCCAAGTAATGGTACCTACGAAAGTGTCTCAGGAAGCCTGAGCAACTGAAGCAAGTGGGACTTACCTTTGCCAGATGAACTATTAATCTAGATTCTCAGCATGGTACGGACATCTTTCTTCTTCCCTAGAAGCTTAAGTTGAGAACAGCAGTACTTTTAGGTTATGGAAAAAGAGACTCCTGGTCATTATATTTTATGTGATACCAGTAAAAAATACCACCTGCACCTTTTACCAATATTTTAAAAGTGAAAGTAGTGGTCGGGTTTATGTGAAATTTGTTGCTGCAAATTACTTGTATCTCCATTAAAGAAGGTAGCTATTACATAGGTTATTGTAGCTTGTATTATTTTTGAAGGCTGAAGCCTGGCTAAATACGTTATTCTACCCCCTTATCTTGAGAAGTCCCAACCTACTACTGGACTGTGTGATGCAACAAAGCACCAGCTCTTTGCTGGATTCAACGTGAAGAAAACTGGGAGTGTTCTACGTAAATAATAGAAATTAAAAGAGATTCGAAGTCTGTCTAAGAAGGGTATACTGGAGACACATCAGGGGGAAATTAAATCCAGCGGACATAGCATCTCGCGGCTAACAACAACAAACCAAATCTCTCCAACATCTGTCACGAAATTACAGTTGGTAGGAGGACATTGCCCAAGCTGGAGGCGTGGCGAGAATCTGGTGCACACATGGCAGAAGATTAATTGCCAGCAGAGATGAAAAAATAATTGTTGACTTTAAATTGCTTAAAATGACCCCAATGGTTCAGAGCATTTTCGCCAGTTTTCAGCGAGTTTGCTGGATGAGCGTACACGTTTTGTAAATAAATTGAAAAAAAAAAGCCACCTTCTTATGGTACTAAAAAACCTTAACAGTTGAAGAAAAATAAGTCTGAGATATTATGTAGGTATAGAGCCAGAAAAAAGCAGCATTTCAGGAAAAGAAAATTCTGTTACATGGTTTACCAAGTGAATTTGTAAGTATTTGATGATGTTCTTCACATTGATATTCAAACTGGGATAGGCAGGAACTTGAGATAGTGATCTATTTCTTTTCTCTGCTCCAATCCTTCTTCCGTCAAACATTACTTATATGAGTGTAGTAAGAGAATATCATTTAAAGTATTTTTGTCATTTTAGTGTGCTGAATATTGGCAGCCAAATTAGGAACGTACTGGATCTTTTCTTCAAGAGAAATATAGATGATCTTGCATCACGTTGTGTTGTAATACAAAAGATTCACTGCAAAGCATTGACTACTCCCACCTAACAAGTTTACTCTTGATGAGAAAATCAGCCAATGCTGAAAGACCAACAGGAGCCATGATCTTTGCTTGGTCATTTTTACTTCTTAAACAAGGGAAAAACATCTGGATTGTGTTGTTTAGCACACGCCGTGTACAGGGCAATTCATCTGCTGTTACAATCCGCTCAGCACAGGAGAATCTTTCATGCAAGCCTTGAGATTCATTGCCCTTGAACCAAATCCATCAACGATGTACACACGGACAATGCCAAACTTTAAGGGTGGACAATGCCTTGAAGAAAATTGATTGGCAGAAAAATATCGGAAAACGAATGTTTATCGTCAAATTGATTCAATCCCCCTACTGCTGCTTAGTGGGGGGGGGATGGGGTGAGCGGCTTATTCGTTCAGTCAAGAGCCTGCTCGTACATTCTAGGAAGATCATCAGTGAAATTTGAAGAGCTTCTACAACAATCCTTTGTGATGTTGAAGCATCAATAAACGAGCGCCCATTGGCTTATATCTCAGACGATTCAGATGAGCTCATTCCTTTGACTCCTTCCATGTTTTGCAAGGCATAAAACAAGTGGGGGTATGATTTAGATTCAGTCGACACCAACAAACTGAATGTGCGCGTGAATCTGCTTTCTGCAACACTTGCGTTCAGAACTGAGAAGTCGTTTCCATAAGAATACTTAAGCCAACTTGTGCAGAAAGGCCATAGCCACATGCCAAGAACTTAAAGTCGAGGCATTGTTCTCATCGAACTGGAAAACAAAAACGTGTGATGTGGCCTATGCGACGGAAGGAAGTCAGAATCCCGGTAGATGGTGCGTCTAAGGGTAGTACAGGTGAGAACGAGTAGTGGTTGCTTGACGCGACCAATTCAAAAGCTTTACCCGTTGGAGGTGTCAACTTCTGGAAATCCTGTACTCACCGGACAACTGAAAACAGGTCCAGATATGGACGACTGTTTATATCAACTAAGAAATAATGTTTTGAGACTGTAAATAGAAAGGCTATTATTTCTTTGAATTAGTATTTGAAATTGTAATTCTCATGATGTAACATTTATATGCTGTAATTTTATTTAGTTCATAGTATTTTGTTTTTATGTGTTTATATTTGTCAAGCAGTGTTAAATTTAATTTTAATTTTTTATGTGTAATTTTATGGATGTGTATACCCATAGCAAAATAGGTGTAAGAAAATTTAGAGTTTAATTTTTGGCTTCCGCCTAAATTAAAGGTGGGAGGATGTTGTGACTGGTAATTATCCTGTTGTGTGGGTAAAAGGGTATTTCCTTTATTTTTGTATGAATCCAGGAATGGTAGATAACCCCTCCCGGTCACACGGTCAGGTCAAAAGAACCGGTCGGTTTTGGTGGGACCCTTTTTGGAGTTTTTGGGGCAAAAAAGGAAGACCCGTTGAAAGCAGAGCGAACGATCTGCGACAGTGCGTGAGCCTGGTACACAATTTTTTGCTGCGAGAATGGGCTACTTGGATAATTTATAACATATATCTATGTCCATCTTTGAATTTGCGGGGAGCATTCTTTTTTGTTAAAAGGTTTTGAGACTACTGGTAAATCACAGCCTACCACTCATGGGAATATTTCATTTGAGGTATGCGTAATATTATGATTGCTTCTCTATAAACATTTTTTATTTACTCTGTTTTAAGTGCCAATGTAAAAATCCTAAATTTGATTGTAATTGTATATATTAGTATTCATTAAAAGTAAAGGAAAATAGTTGTTTGTTTCAGTATTAATTTTCGTATTTTTATTAATTGTTTTTATATTAATGTTAAATTATTTGGCCAGGATCCCTACGAGTATACCGTAGACTAACGGCATCATTTCTATGTCGGTATTAACAATAGCTAACAATTTTATAGTCAATTTTTTGAGGTATTTTAACATAGATTTTAAAAACAATATTACTTTTCGACAAGCTAGAAGAGCGTAGCAAAACATCTATTATTATTCAGGCAAGAGTGTATTTTTGAACCTGTTTGAGAAATGAGAAACTTACATTAGGGTGCCTTATACCTCGCGGCCACCATGACTTTTCAACAGGCGCATTGCAGGGCTTATTTATAGTATTCAACTCCCGTCGGAAGCTACCCTCAAACGCGTAGCTATAGTTGAATGTTACTGTGGAGAAAAAATAATTTTGTTTGAATGATTGCTAACAATTTACATACTCAATTTCTTGAAATTTTTTACATGATTTAAAAAAAAAATTACTTTTCGGATTGAAGATCGTAATAAAATAATTTTTTTTATAATTAAAAAAGAAAACTTTAAGAGTAACAGCGGGGTTTCGAACCTCCGAAATGTTCGGAGAAACAGAGCTTACATCAGACGCCTTAGACCTCCCGGCCACCATGACTTCCCACGCCTGCGCTAAAGCAGGGCCTCCTTATAGTATTCAACGTAGCTCAACGTACTAACGTACCCGTACCCTCAACGTGGCTATAGGCGAGATGTTACTGTGAGGAAAAAAGCAACTTGGAAATGATTGCTAACAAATTGAACTTTTCAAACAGGAGCTGGCACGATGCCGCGCCTTGAGACCTCTCGGCCACCATGACTTCATCGTTGCGGGCCTTATTTAAACTGATTCAAACTCCCGTCGTAAGCTACATCAACGTGGCTATAGGTGAATGTTACTGTGGAGAAAATTAATTTGGAATGATTGCTAATTATTTGCATAGTCAATTTCTTTAAATTTTGACATGATTCTTTAAAAAAAATAAATACTTTCTGAAAGCTGAAAGAGCTAATAAAATATTATTTTTTATATTTAAAAAAACTTTTTGGTAAGAGCTTGGTTTCGAACCTCCGAATTGCTTCGGCATGAACCAGAGCTGACATTATGGCCTCGCCTTTAGACCTCTCGGCCACCATGACTTCACGACATCCGCATTGCAGGGCATGTTTGATAGTGAAATTCAACTCCTCATGCTCGGAAGCTACCTCAACGTAGCTATAGCGAATGTTACCGTGGAGAAAAAATTTGCATTTCGGAATGATCGGGCTACCCAATTTGCATATAGTCACTTTCTTTGAAATTTTGACATGGTTTAAAAAAATACATTTTACGAAAGCTGAACAGCGTAATCAAAATAATTTTATTTTTTATATGTAAAATGACAAAATTCTAGTTGAGAGCGTGGTATCGAAACCGCTTGGATTACCCTACAGCTACATTACATCATGCCCCTTTAGACCTCTGTCGGCCACCGTGACTTCGCAACATACCGCATTGCAGGGCTATGCCATAAATAAGTATTCAACTCCCCGCTCGGAAGCTACCTCGACGTAGCTTATAGGTGAATGTTACTGTGGAGAAAAAATTTATTTTGGAATGATTGCTAACAATTTG
>BPLR01012927.1:0-73014 GCA_021605095.1 Caerostris extrusa | reverse complement strand
TTTTTCTAATTTCTATCGATATAAATAAATGATTCATTTTAAATTTTTTTTTTTTAAATTTATTCGTAGTTAGTTAAAAACCGTGCTAGTTTCACTGAATGAAAGTCATCAATTATGATAAGTTGCATATGTTTCATAAAATTTTTAGCTACATTGCATATGATGAAAATATTGGGCCTTAAATCTTAGTTGCTATTTTTATAAATAAATGCATGTTGTATAATTTTTTTCGTTTTATTTCACGCATAAACAACATGTATGTATGATGTTATTCTTAAAAGGTCATAATTCTTGCTCGCATGTATTTCTTCATGTTAAAATATTTTATTTGTTTATTAATAATTACAAATACATCGTTTATGGTATATATAGTATTCGTTTATTTTGTTTATTTTTTTTATAGTAAATGTCATCTTAAAAGCTTCAGTCCTGTTAAAGCATATTCTATTATTAATTATTTAAAAATTTGAATTTTTAAGTACCTTTGTTCAGCATAAAATTGAGAATATTATAAAAATTTTATGAAAAATTTATTACTGAGTTACGACTGTTTGAATACTAAGACATTTAAAGAAGTCTTGCTTTATTGTATAAAAACACAGAAAACTCACAATTAAAATGAGCATAATTATACAAACTGAAAAAGATTATTTAAAAATATGTTTAGTAAGAAACGTTAATGATATTCTTTTTATGATATAAGATATTCCTAGCATTTAACCTAGCTATTTTAACTATTTATTTTGTCTCCGTTTGCTCAGTTTTGTTTTCCAGAATGCTTAGCATAATTTTTAATCATTTTATAGTAAATTGTGTTCTTGTACTTTACATAACAGGTATAATTGTTAGTGTTTCCATATAGTGTTTCTTATTTGTATTTATTGCGAGTAGAAAATTAAATCTGCATGATCTTGCTTAATGCTTATTTTAATGTTGGTATTGATTACAAAACATCCATTTTAATGGTTTGTATCCCTTAATTTTTGTTCTTAAAGTTTTTAATTAAGTCGCAGACTATTTCTAGGAAAACTGAGTATTTACGTTTTTTCAAGAAATCTTTAATTTTGTTCGTTCATTTAAACATTAAACTTCTACAATAGCGATAGACCCATGTTGAGCCAAGGCCTTCTGCCTACTGGCAGACTTCGAAACCTGAAATGTTTTCTTTTATGAGATACGGTTGCCATTCCTACGCCCAACGCTCTACAGTCATATTAGACTGGGACCTACTGTTTAAAGTGGATTCCGAACCACTACAAACGTCCATGGAAACCTTCGGTACTCGAACCCAAAAACACCGAGGGCCAGAGCGCAAGTGACTCGGCCATCAGGCATCTTAAACATTAAGCATAATTTATTTAAAAATTATTTTTAAATAAATACTTTTACTTATTTAATAATTAAAAAGTAATATACTCTTACAAATAATATTCGTTTACTATTTTATTACACACATGATTCTGTTATCATAACTAAATACAATGGGTTTAAAATTTATAAATTAATAATGAAATAGAGTCCAAGAAATTTAATTTGCTGAAATACACATTTTAAAAAGGAAAGAAAACTCATAATTGATGTTAAAATGTAACAATAAAAACGCGTTTATATTTTTCTTAATTACTCGCATTACATAACCGATTGTTTATTCATTTATTGGCTTTCACAGTAGATCAAAAATACAGGATATAGTACTATATAAATATATGACTCAATTCATTCTTATAGAATATCTAACAACAAAAGCCCATGATTTGTTAAAAAAAAAAAAAAAAACAGATTGAAGGTAAAATAAATGGCCAATCAATTTTTTTTAAACTTTGGTAACAATTTTAATTTAATAAATTATTGCATTTTTTTCTCCAAATGGAAGAATCTTTAGAATAACTTAAGTAATTATTGTAAGAGTTCATATTGCAAAATGATGCAAGTTGCTAATATAAAAGTTAAAATTTGTGGTGAATGAATAAATTCCACCATAATGTAATTTAAAAAATAACGGTAGGATCACTAAACATAAAATTATACAATAATAAAAATAAGTGTAAAATTCCAACTCATGGCGCAGTGGCAACGTGCGCCGCTGGTGAGTATTAGGGCAGTGATTTAATTCTCTGGCAGCATTGTTGTAGATACTGTTTCGAAAACGAGAAGCCTCGATGGCGTTTGGGAAGTTCATCCTCTTGCCTCGTTAGTCAGCCTACCTGGTGGGAGTTTTCCGGGTTTTCTCATACGATATGCAAATTCGTGATAGTTCCCCCTGAAAAATCCTCCCGGAAAACTGCTCTCCTTCTTCACTGACACAGCTCCATACCAGACTTCTACCTACGGGTTCTTCATCACAACAGAAGCTGCCCCTTTCTCTCCATCTAAGAGTAGATTACTCATGAGATGTCCGTCACACACTGCGGGACACTGAGAATTAGAAAAATATAAAACGAAGTTTTTATCGAACGTATATTATTATTACGTATTAATTATATTATTTGTTATTTTTATTTATTTATTTATTTTTATAAAACGAAAGTCTATATTTCGTTTTATATTAAATAACTTATCAAATTAAATAACTCTAAAAATTACATACATTATCACAATCACTATCATCCCAGAATGGCTGTAGTTTAAGTTTGAACAACTTGTTTAATAAGTAAATCACTTTAATACAAAATACCAAGTAACAATCTTGAATCATTGATAGAGTCACAGAAACCTGATACGGATAGTTAATTTCCGTTTTAATGCTTCAAGAAATATCAATCGTTATCACACCGTTTTCATTTTCATACGTTGAAAAAAATTTGCTTCGAATCTATTGAATTCTAACAAAGGTTAAATTTAATTAAAAACAACCAGTTGCAGTTAAATAGATTACTGTTAAAATAAATACATGATTAAAATTCACAAAATCAATACACAAAAAATGGATATTTGAGAACGCAAATGCAATTTAAGTTGAATGTACTTAAGCTAATGAAAATTGTAATCTCTTTCACGCAGCCTTAAATTCGACAATTTTTCACCCCGACATCAATTACTTTGTCAGCGTCGAAAAACAGGGCCCAACGTGGGTGGAATATGTAGGGGGTGGGAAGGGGGTGTTGAAACGAAGACTGTAGCAAAAACAAATCCCTCTCGATGTTGTAATTGCATTTTCCTACGTAATCTCAGCTTGTCATCTGAGAAGAGGGCATTTTCATTTCGTGTTCCCTACATGTTGATATAAAAAAAGGATCCCCCCATCCCTTTTCTCTGTGCATACGTAATCTATACATCACTGAAATATGATTCAGTTGTTTAATCATTAGGATCTTTGATTATGCAATTTCGGGAAATAGGTTTTTTTTTTTTTTTTTTTTTTTTTTGCAAGATGCTTGAATACGTGATTGAACAATTATTACTATTATTATTATTTACCTTATAAGAAAAAATTGCAACTGGGCAAGTATATATTTGATTAATAAAACAATATGATATGCTGTGTGTTACCGAATGGTGATTTTTTTAACTGAATAGATATCCCAATAGTATTAAATTACAATCTATGTACGCATAATTTAATTGGTGTGAATAAATCCATTTTGAACTGCCTTATAAAAGAAAAACATCTTAAAAACAAATGCATAATTAAAATTCATAAAAAAAAAAATTATGTGTTAATATCGCATATCGAGTTAAATAAAATTGTTATCTACAATAAAATACTCAAAATAATAATAAATACATAAAAATAAGATTAAATATACTTAGAAAATAGAAATTTTTTATCCTTTTTTTTTATATATATATAATTTAATTGTACATTTTTAGCAATTCTATTACTTTTATTCGATTTATTACTTAAAATATGTTTTTAAAATTGTAAATTTAAAAATGAAGCTATCTACAAAAAAGTTATCTAAAGTGATAGTTGAAATAATTTAGAATATTAGGAAATGAATGCATTTACCATTTTCATTAAGGAACTTGTTATCTTGCTTTATTTTGTTTTTTTCTGTGATATTTGCCTCTAGAATTACCAGAACATTATCCCTCTCCACATAAATCTTCTCAATCATATTATATGGATTCCATTTGCTACTTGAAATATATTATTTTTGTAGAAGGGAACCTGAAGTACACCCTGTGCTTCTGTTACAGAAAAGAGTAATTTTTTTAAGATGCATCTATGTTCTTTTCAAATTGTTTTGTTTGTTTCGTCGAATGCTCAATTATTTTCAGTTCCTTTTTGTTTAAAAAAGACGTTAATGTCAATGCTAAAGGGACCTATTCAGGGAACGTGTTATTCTATCCTGTTCATTGTTAATTAACAAACTAATAATAAACAAAACAAAAAATTAAATGTTTTCTTTTTTTCTTAATAAGAAAGCAGAAAGAGCATTGAATCATTACGAAAACAAATGTATTATTTGCGATCAAAATACCAATACTAATATAGATAGAAGATATATTTGTTATTAAACAAGAATAATCATCTACAATCTTATCCTAATTAATAGAATAACTAATAATGTATTCGAAATGTAGTTTTGTCTTATGAATAATGGTCTACTAATACAAGGTTAATAAGATATTTATAGCAAAATTGTTAATATTTAAATATTTTATTTCAATTACACATACAGATACACGAATTTTGAACTAATAATTTTAATTTGATAAATATCACATTCATAAGAAGCCTCGAGAAGAGATGACATTCTCTTTTAAAAATTTCCTTTCAAAATCTTGATAATTATTACTCAATAAATTGATGCCATTTCTTAAGAATAAGTTTTAAAGAGCAAGTATGATTTCTTTTTTTAAAATATATTTTTTATAAATATTGTCAAGAACATGTAAAATAATTATCTTTCAATTTGTCAAGCTTGTTAAAAACGATTCTTGGAAATAAATTATTTTAAAAATTAAACGAGTACTACATTAATTCACTATTACCTTATTTTTATGCCAAAAGAAATGTAGTACAAGATAATAAAGCTAAAAATGTGAATAATATTTTATTATTCCCAACTCTTTGTTCAAGGCAGGGAAAAATAAAGTCGATTTTTCCCTCTCTTTTCAACAACTTTTATTGATATTATCCCTCCTGATGCCCTTAAGTGCAGCGAAAATTTCTCGCCGGAGGCTTTATCGAATGTCTGATAGCGCGCAACACTATACGTCGCGCACGCGCCAATCTGACAATGGCGACCAATGAGAAACGGAACTGCGCCTACGTCCGGTCACGTGACTTCCAATGGCGGCGCCCACTGGGGCCACGTGGCGGTACAGGCACTTGTCCGTCGCCATTATTAGACAGGCCAATTTAATCCGATTACCAAGTGAAATGTCCGGTGAATAGGTGGACCATGGGGGAAAAAAAGGAGGACTGGGGACAATGCGGGTTCTCCTATTTTTGCAATTGCGTGCATATATTGTACATACGTTAATATGAGGATTTCTGCATACTAAACAAATGATTCAATGTAGCAGAAAGAAGAAAAAAAAAGCAATATATATCAAACTGAAGCATTTAGAAAAAAAAAGATAATGTCAGATAAAGGGTGAGACTTATCAAACTTAGACTTATTTTGTTAATTCAGGAATATATACATATATATGACTTTTCAAATACAGTAGGACCTCTGTAAGTCGAACTTCAAGGGAGACGCCAAATAATTCGAGTTATAGAGTTTTCGACTTATGGAGGATTTGTAAGGAAATATTCGACTTGTAGAGGTTTAGATTCTTCTAACTTATTTTGAGTTAGAGAGGTAAAATAAATTAAGTTACAGAGGTAATAAACATGTTTATTTGCAATTTAAAAATTATATTATTCACTACAATAAGAAATCAAAATAATTCCGAAACAACCTTAAAATTAAAAATATTGTGTATTTAAAAATCAGTTATTATTATTATTATTATTTTATTATTTTATTTTATTTATTTATTATTATTATTTTTGCTTTAGACAATTCGATCGTTCTCTATCTATAGCATTATCTAAGCTATAAAAGAGCAGAAATTCTTTTTCTTCCGAGTCAATATTTCATAGAATTGGTTTTCTATTTAATGTATACTCATACATTGTTTTCTAAGAAACAATGGCGTGCATTGGGGCAAATCCTTAAAGTCGGTAACTTATTTTTCTTCGAGCTATAGAGGTAATGGTTTCAAATGATCGAGTTATAAAGGTTGTAAAAAAATTGTAAAATCAAACATTGCTAATGTTCGAGATACAGAGGTCCAATTTTTTTCGAGTTACGGAGGGCAAATATATACCAAAATGGCTTGTGGGGATTGACTAATTATTTCGACTTATAGGGCTTGAAATTTCGAGTAATGGAGGTTTTGGGGCTTGAAGGGAAGGGAACAAAAAATTTTCCGAGTTGTGGAGGTTTTTCGACTTATCGAGGTTCGACTTAAAAACGTTCTACTGTAGCTAATAGGAATATATACATATATATGACTTTTCAGGAATATATACATATATTCCTGAATTAATAAAATATCGCGCTATAGAAATTAAAAAAATAAAAATAAATAAATAAAAATTAATAAAACTATGCGAACAATGTGGGAAATTCATTTATTTTTTAATTAATAATCATCTAAAATTTCATTGTATTATAAATAAACATAAACCAAGAGAGAAATAATTAAAAATATATAATAAATAAATAATTATCAAACAGAAACTATTAGTGAATGCGGTCTTACAAATGAATGTTATGTACTGGAATTATTTTGCTGAAATCATATTTTAAATAATTACAAATATTAATAATAATTACTAATATTATTAAATAATAATTACGAATATTTTTAACAAATTTGTTTCATGTATACCATATTTCATTATTTTTTTTTTTTTACTTTATTTATAATCTGCTAAAGCTAGTTCTTATTTAATTAATTATTGACTTCAATAAATACATTAACAAAAATTTCTTATTTATAATATTAACTATTATATATTTTATCTTTGTAACAATAATATATATTAGATGAATTTATAAAAATGCATTTTATTAAATGAAAAAAAATATTGTAAAAAATCGAATGACCTTATAATCAGTTGAATGCTTTCCCTGTCTTATTTTGAAATCTACTTACTTTACTGTATAATAATTAGTGCATATTATATTCCTATTTTCAACATTATTGATTTAATACAATGAAGTTATTGTATTAAATTAAATTATAATTCAATTTTTATTTACATGAAAACGTTTTAAAAAATAATTAAATATTTTGTTTTATGTAAACAGAAGATATTCGTATTTTTTTTATTATTGTTATAAATAATGTGGATCATAAATCTTTTTAAATTGGTTCAAAGTTTTTGTGGTGCTCCACAAAAAAAAAAAAGAAAAATATTAAATAAGAGCCATTTAATAAAAAATGAAAATCTTTTTTTTTTTTTTTTTTTTTTTTTTTTTTTTTCATGTAACATCAATTTTTTACATTTTACTTAGTTATGTTCATCATTTTTCAAGAAATGTGAATATATAATGCCATGAAATGATGAAATTTTTGTTCTTTACAATGTTTTGTAAATTAATACTAAAATAATTATTAATAAGTTCTCGCTGTTCTTATTAATACGCTTTTATTAGCTTCACCTGTATGTTTGTATGTTTGTAACTGACTTTTTTCCATTTTTGGATCTGTTTCTTTCATATACACTATTTAAGCTGCAAAGAAACATTTACAGGCATCTTTCAGAAAGAAAACAGTATTCTTTGATCTGCTTTTAACTATATGCACGCCTGTTGTTTGTTTGTTTTAATGTATTGATTTAAGAGATAGCCTTTGTTTTACTCAAATTTTTATTTCATTTAAATATTACAGTTTAAAACACTAAAAACATGCTTTAGATTGCTAAAAGTAAAATTAATTAATAGTTTAAAAAACTAAAAAATCACACCTTTAGAGTTAATCAAAACTAAAAAGTAAAAAATAAATGAATAGTTTAAAAACGGTTGATAAAATCACGCTTTTAGGTTAATCAAACTAAAAGTAAAAAATAAATAAAGCAGTTTACAAAAAAAAAAAAAAAAAAAAAGATTTAGAGTTAATCAAACTGGATAAAAATAAATTGTTACTATAAGAATAAAATGACTGACGATGAAAATGAATGTCACTGTTCTGAATTTTTTTTTGCTTTTATTCATTTTTTTGCTAACTCTGCATTTCAATGAAACTAATTCGTGAAAAATTATAACGAAATATCGAGCACACCACGAATTTAGAACAGTGACATTCATTTTCTTGATCAGTCATTTTATTCTTATGTAATTATTTTTTCTTTTAGTTTGATTAACTCTAAAAGCGTGTTTTTTAGTTTTTGTAAACTGTTTATTTATTTTTAATTTCAAAAATTTTTAATATTTCTCGATTATTCTGAAATTCAGTATCCATATTTTGATTGTTTTTTTAGTATTCCTCTTGAAATATTAAAAATTTAAAATTTTAGCAGACATCATATTTTTATCAGAAGATTTTAACTATATGCCGCCCGTTGGTTTGATAGTTTTTAATGTATTGATTTATTGATTTTATAATTAGTTTTTAAAATTGTTCAACTCAAATTTTTCAGAACAAATTCAGTTTATTACTCCATAAAAATTTTTTCATTCAGCGATATACAGAAACCTCTCACCAATCCATTTTAATAATAGGCGGTTGATATAAAAGACAATGTTTAGATCTAACCTATGAAACGGTTTGTATAACAGGAAATTTTAATTTTAGAAAGAGAAAAATATATATTTTGGTATAATGGATAAAAATAAATTTTTTTTCTTGTTGAGGTTTATAAAAAAAGATTGCTTTTTTATACAGTTTAATTTTTTTGTTTTTATTTATTTTTTTGCAAGCATCAATGAAATTAATTCGTTTTAACGAAATTGAATTTAGAATGAAAAATAATATACGATAAAACGCAAGTAATAAGATAAATGCATTTTTAAACAAAAGCACAACTATTCTTAAAAAATTGTGTAATATTGTAATCGGTTAACATTATTTATTTATTTTACTCTCTTTGTTAAAAAGTATTTAAAAAAACTCGTTTCTTCAGAAGATTTTTTAAACAAATACAAACCCATGGAATGTGAAATCTGCTTCCACATCCATAATTAAATAATTGTTACTCATTTTCTAACGAACATATAAAAATCTTCTTACGGAAATTCTTATCGGAGAATTTTTATAATACACTGAATTACTTATCTTCATGAAAGTGGAGAAAAACAATGTTCACCTAAAATTTTTGGAAATTTTATGAAATATTTTTATCTGACTATTCTTATTTTTACATAATTTTAGTTAATTTCAACAAGGTTCAGGGCAAAATAATGGTTTTTTTTTTGTTTTTTCCTCCATAGAATTTTTCATTTTACAGGTATGTTATTAGTAAAACAGTAATCGATAAATTCCGAAATAATACAAAGCCGGGACCCCCTTAAAAAGCAACAACATTTGTATAAATTTAGCAACGGCGCCTACCAAGGCATCAAACGGTGCCATGGAAAATTTTAAAAACCTCGTTTTATTGTTACCCGCGTCCGTGACCTTTGAAATTAAGAGTCGTATGACTAGCCAAAAAAAAAAAAAAAAAAAAATTAAATATTCGTTATACAAAAACAAAATAATGTACTATTCCTAAAATAATAATAATAATTTTAAAAATTATCCTTAATCAGTTGCTTTAATTGTAACAATAAATTAATTGACTGATAATCATTATCTAATATTTCAAATAAAAATCAGCTTAAATATTTTTTATTTAAATTTTCGTGCTTTTCTGAATTAAATATTCAAAACATCGGTTATTTATTTGTTCATACTGTAAATCTATTTGGTAACAGAGGTTGCCACAAATAATAATATTCATAAATTATAATGATAATAACACCACCAATAATAATAACTTTCACTATTGAAGGCAGATATAAGACACGTGACCCATATAAAGGTTTGATACCATTAATTTCAGTGAGATTGTATAATCTATTGAATATTTATTTATTTTTTTTTTTTAATTATAATTTCCAATTTTCATTGTTATTTTTACTGAGCAAAACTTTTTTCCATAAAATTATGGGTTTTGTTTTGGGAAGTGGAGTTTTTCGTGTCCCCGACAACTTTCAATTTTTTTTTTTTTTTTTTTTTCATTTACTTCACGGGAGCTTTTGTTTTTAATTTCTTTCACGAGCTAATTATTATATAATTAAATATTGTAAAATGGTTCTAGGAGATCGTTTGGTGAAAGCAAAAACAAATTTATTTCAAATTGAGAATGAGATTTTCAAGAAAAGAAAATCGTTTGGAATTCCATAGTTTTTTTTTATTTTTTATGATTGCTGTTATGTTTTGTTCTTTCATAAAATTTTAAATTTTATGAGTAACCTGTTTATCGGCCAGTCGATTATATTCATGCATATATATATATATATATATATATTTGTCTTGTTTTTATTTTGTCATTATTGTATTATGTTATTAAACGTGTTATGTTTTAATCTTATTATATGCTATTGAATGAAAAAAAAACATTATTAAATAAAGAATCTTACGTTATTTACTAAATAAGATCTGGTAAACTATGCCAGGTCATATATCTTTAACAGATTAGAAAATATTGAGCCGACTATTTTTTATATATGTTTTAAAACGTTTACGTTACTTAAAGAACAAGAACCTGTGATAGGAATCATATTGCGATGGAATGGTTTTGTATATTGTTCTTTTGAAATTTTCTAATCTTGCAATCTTTACTCATATTTTACGTCAACAAAAATTTGCTGAAGTAAAATACATCATGTTATTAAATGAAGCCGGAGAACGTAAAATTATATTTTTTAATTTATAATTTATAAAATATCGAATAAAATATATTATTTTGATATTTACATGCTTTTTTTTTCTTATTCTACAAAGAGAGTTTCGAGTTCTGTCTTTTTCTTCAAAATCAGGACGGTTTTTTTTTCTATTATCTAAAAATCTTCTTAAGAATGATTTACACCTTCACGTATATTTTTTATTTATTCTACATCCAACTTGTGTTAATATTCATTATTTTGATTGTCTATACCAGGAATATTAATATTTATAGTGAAAAAATAATGATAATCAAAAAAAAAAAAAAGATTTGTCAAATGATTTCTATTTTTTAGTTATAATATCCATGACTGAAATTCTTTTGAACAATATATGAAGTTCTAAAATGGTTTACGCAGCTACGTATATTATCTGGTAATGGTTATTCGGTGCAGTTTTTAAAACAAATGTTTATAGCAGCGTCATAGAAATTTTTTTTGCCATAAACTTGTCATGGTATTTGACTTCTTAATAATCAACAGAATAGATACTTTAAGAGAGGTAAATAAAGAAAAATTTTATATATTAAGAAATATATATAAAATTTTTTCTAATTAAATTTATATATAAAAAATTTCTAATTAAATGTATATGTGTGTGTACGTATGGAAATTTATTTCAAAATTGTTTATTTCGCTTACATTCAAAATTTGCACACTTGAGATTTAATGTAATGTTTGAGTGGCAACAAACTGGAAAAAAATATCAGAATAATGTTAGTGTGTGGAAAAAAAGGAGAACTGAGTTTGTGTTTTATTTAATAGTTTGATGTTAAGAAAAATTAAGAAGTTTTTGTTCTTTTATCTTCAAATTTACAATAAATAGAAAAAAAATTCTTTAAATATTTCAACATATGCTTTTTACTATTAAATTACAGCCGTTTATATCAAAATCCGACAATTTTTATTAAAAAAAAAAATGGCATTGTCTAAAACCATAAATTCAGATCCCCCCCTGATTTTTAATATTATATCATTATAACAGCAAGTTCCCACAATTTTATATTTAAAAAGTCTCTGGTTAATTCAATTGAGTGAAACAAAAATTAAAAAAATATAATAGAGATATAAAATATATTAGAGATATTTTTATTGTAAAAAAATTTTTTTTAATATATAGAAACTATAATAACATTTTAAATAGAGGGAAAACTAATATGTTTTCTTCTATATAAAATTGCCTATTTAAAGAGTATTAATAAAAAGCTAATATAATGATTTCAAAATTACTAATGAATTCACATTGAAAGACACTCTAGAGTTTTGAAAATTCATTATCTCTTCATTATTCAAAATCATGGTGAATATTAAATCTTCCTCATTTTACTTGAAGTTTCTCCAACCAGAACAAAAGAAAAAGTGGGCAGCATGTGTTTCCATTATGTGCAAAATGATGATGAAAAGAGAATTTTGGGAACCCTCTTTTTGCGAACAAAAAGACACGGACCCTGCATGCACGGTGGGCAAATTAGTGGGAATATTGGGTAGTTGTTATGGCTTCTCTCTCTATTTTGCTCCGTCAGTGTCTGCGTCATTCACGAGAATGATTTCCATTAGTCAGATCTGTAGATTGATTGCCGCTGATTGGCTGAGGAATATGGATTGCTATTTGCTCCCACCTATCAGTCGCGTGTTCGACGGCTATTTGTTTTTAAGGACACGTGTGCAGTCAGATTTTCACAGCACTGAAATGAATTTATAAATCAATGCCTAGATGGGAAAATAAGCCAATAAAGTAAATGATGCTGCAAACTATGGTTATTTTGGTTTTTTAGTGCATTGCATACTAAATCATACGCCTGCTTCCACTGCGGTTGCCGATAGTTATTTTTGTAAAGTATGTTAAATAATGGGTTGCTGTATTTATGCACTACAAAAACAGTTAAGATATTCATACTTAAATAGAAAGTTGAAGATTTTTTGTATACAGAGTCATCACCAGGCCAATTGTTTGTCGGCTTTGAGATATGGACTATGGGAAAGTGTGACGAGGAGTTGTTGAGAATATGGGTGACAAAAGTTTGAAAAGGGTGTTTGAGCAGTATGTAATAGAACCAAGAATGGAGAATTAGGACAAATAAAGAGATCTATAATTATTACAAGGAATCAGATATTGTTACAGAGATAAGGAGAAGGAAAATACAATGGATAAACCATGTCGAGAGGATGGAGTCAAACAGAATGACAGGAAAACCAAGAGTTAGATGAGGAAAACCAAGAGTTAGATGAGGAGAACGACTAGACCCAAGGAAGAATCACTAACTTGTTACAAGGATGAATCACGTCGAACTTGTTACAAGGAAGAATCACTAACTTGTTACAAGGATGAATCAGTAACTTGTTACAAGGATGAATCACTAATTTGTTACAAGGAATCAGATGTAGTCACGGAAATAAGGAGAAGGAGAATCAATGGCTTGGTTATGCAGAGAGAATGGAGTCGAACAGGACAAGAATACTCCTTAAGGAAAACCCGATCTGATCTAGACCCAAAGTAAGACCAACAGTTAGATGGGGAGATCAAGTAGAAGAGGACTTAAAGAATCACTAACTAGAAACAAAAGGCAACTGGTCGGAATTATTGGAATGGCGAAAGTTTTAAAGGCGGTCTGGGCACTTCAAGGGCTGTAGCACCAATGATGATGATGTGTTAATTAATCAAAAAGATATCCCTCCTTTTTTTTTTCAATATTTGTTTTTCTTTCAAAAAAAGATAAAATTACAGTTAACATATTAAAATTGCTTAATTAACAACCTTAAATGCATGGAATAAAAAGAATACAAAATTTAAGCAATCGATTAATGTTGACTTATTTATTTATTTGCGAAAGAGATGCTTTTATAATGTTAAATGTGTAATAACATTATGGAATCTTTTATATATTTGGCAAAAAAAAGGAAATTTCCAAGTTTTTGTACACCGTTGGGCTCTGTGCTTCACTTATATATTACGAACAGCACACCGACAAGACAAGTAATGAGGGGTGTATCTTCCGAGAGGACTTAAAGGGATAATTGCGCTGCATTTGCGTGTTCATAGGGGAAACTCCGAATCCCACTGAATATCTTGACTATCGATGGTAGATGCTTTGCACACACTATCATAATCACCATCGAGTCTCCCCATTTCTGAAAGCCGTGACTGCCTGTAGCGAATTCAAATCTGAACTGACTTTGACACTAGCTGCGCATTCTGTAGTGGATTTAGGGATA
This sequence comes from Caerostris extrusa, assembly GCA_021605095.1. NCBI lineage: Eukaryota > Metazoa > Arthropoda > Arachnida > Araneae > Araneidae > Caerostris > Caerostris extrusa. Next base: position 58,930 of record BPLR01012927.1, on the reverse strand, counting down.
TAAATAAAAAATGAGATTATTTTAAATTTATATGGCACAAAATTATAGATTATTAATTATTAATCGATTTATTTTGAAAAAAAAAAAGAATTATACATCATCTATCAAATACATTATTATCAAATACTATAAGAAACATAAAGTAATACAGGTATAAAACATGTCCAAGATTTTTTTTAATGATATTTTAACTGAACATGATACTAAAATAGATAAAAATATTAATTCATTCCTTCTTTTACATATAGTTAAACTAATATCAGCATCTGATTTTATCAGCTTTTATTAGATGATTAGTGAAAGATTACTAATAACTAAAATTACACAGTGAAGTAACGCTCAGTGGTTAAAATTACATGTTAAGATTAGCGAAGTAATGCTCGGCGGTTCAGATTACACAGTGAAGTTTACGATTACACAGTGTAGCAATGCTCAGTGGTTAAAATTATATACTGAAGTGATTAAGATTAGACAGTGAAATAATGCTCAGTGGTTGAAAGTACGTGAAGTGGTTAATATTGCACAGTGAAGTAATGATCGATAATTAAAATTACACAGTGAAGTAATGCTAAATTTTGTGATGAGTTTGGTCTCAAGAAAATGCACTTTATCAAAATGTACGAGTAATTTTTAATTATCTGTTCGTTTTTTTAAAAACACATGCTATGTTAAAAGGTATTATAATTTTTAATCGAAGTTTTTTACTTTTAGTTTTTTTAATTAAATATTTGAAGTTGTATAATGCTTACATATTTATATGAAATAGCTTTAAAAATCATCAAAATTAAACAATGAATTGTTATATAGTTTTCGGTTATATACCTTCGTATTCAATTGGCATGGAAGTATCGAAAGGGAACAAACAATTCCTTGTTGACCTTTTTTCTAAACGAGAGATGATGCAACTGGTATGATAAATATTGAATATAAAAATGTAACAAAATTAATATTATCATAATTTCCGATTCGATTCTCATTAATGTCCTCATATAACTTAAATTACATCAGAACTTTTACTTAGTAAACAATTCAATTTGTGTAGGCATTGTCTCTCTCCAATTTGTTAAATAATCAATTTTAACGTTTAGATTAGATGTAATTTATTATTGCACTATAAAAAGCAATGCAATAATGTATGTTAAATTTTTTTTTTTTTTTTGAAGTTAATATTTTATATATATGTTTTAGCAATGCAGTAACTTAAAATATCCTTTTGTTTTAATTATCTGAAATTTTTATAGCATGGTAATAACTTTTTCCTTCTTTGTAGAAAAATAACATGCATCATTTATTGTATCAAGATTAAATAAATATTATTTTTAAACAAAAATTATTGATGGTTTAGATATTATTATTTTTAGGATCATTTGCTTAATTTAATTAAATAGAATAAATAAAGATTAAAAAGCATTTGTTTATTATTATGTGTGTGTATATTGTCTTCAAATGTGACAAAGTATGTGTGAAAAAAAATAAGTAAGAATAGAAATTATTTTAAAAACAAATCTCATCACGCATCACGGGATACTTTCATTTAAAAATTTTTTTATTTAAAATTAACATTAATTTTCCTTGTGATTTTTACCTATAAGAGGGATATATGGGTATTATTTTTTGCGAAAGAGTGAGTCAGTGATGCCCTGGACCACTTTCAACGTTTCTTATTGGTTTATTTATTTATTTTTATTATTGGTTTATTTAAATTACTTTCACGTGCCTTTTTATTAAATTTCTTTTGCTTGCTCCTTTTTCTATAAAATCGTTTGAATTCTATAGCTGTTTTTTTTTAAATTCTTTCACATGATTTTATAAAATCTTTTGAATTCTATATATTTTTTTTAAATATTTCTTTCACATGATTTCATAAATTCGTTTTGGAATTCTATAGTTTTTTATTTTTTTTTTTTTAATTTCTTTCATGTCATTTTATAAAATTGTTTGGAATTCTACAGTTATTTTATTTATTATTTAATTTGTTTTCTTTTTTTCAGTAATGAGCGATAATTGATGAACATAATTTATTACCTGAATATGATTTAGCGATATTTTTCTTTTTTCTTTGTTCGTTTGTTTAAGATTGCTGTTATGTTTTTTTGTTTTTGCATTAAAATCTAAATTTTATGGGTAACTTGTATATCACCCCAGCTAATTAAATTTTAAGTATGTGTGTTTTTTAAATTTAAATGAATTATGCGTTAAAAGACTGACGATTTGCCAATCTGACATCACGTGCTGTTTATTTCAATATGAATCATATATGGCTCTTTAGTGCAGAAAATATGTTCCTTCGCAATTTGTTTCAGTTAAATATGTCTTTTCGTGATTACATATCTATGAAATCAGTTTTAACTAGGATTTAAAATTAAATTGATTTACTACTCGATATGTTTGGAAAATATTTTGTTGTTTAAAGTACTTTAATTGGCGCAAGGCGTAAATACAGAAAAATACATATTTAATTATTTTTCTCAATTTTTAAAATCATGGAATGCCGAAAATTAACAAAATAGATTAAAATAAAATAGTATATTTTATGTCAGAAATAATGCTGTTATTTAAACAACAGAAGTCATTATTAATTCAGTTTTTCAAAATATTGTTAAATGCTCCCTTATATTCATGAAAGCTAATTGGATCATCACTTAAAACATTACAGATTCAAATAGCGTCAAGGAAATAAATGATAAAATCTAATGCTCACGATAATGCTAAACACATGATAAATTGAAATTCGTCAACAGATTTCAGTTTTTAAACTTGATTTCAGTATTGCACTGAAGCAGTGAAATTTCAACGTAATTTTCTAGTGAAAATCACTTGTAGGTATTTCTAATCATTTATAAGTGCTGGTTTAACGTTTTGAGCTGTTATTATTATTTTTTTTATTGTTTTTAAAAAATATAAAAGATATTCAAAATGCAGTTTAACAATCAAATTAAATATGACAAATTCTCAATTACAAAAGAATTTTCGGTATATATAAAAAAGAGTTTGACTATATTACAAAATATATATCATTGTTTACAAGAATTTCTAATAAGTAATTCATAATAATAAGTGCAATCAAAATTTAGAGTGAAAATAATGAAAAAGAAATTAGATAAAACTAAAATCAAAAATAGTTAATATATAGGATTAATTACACGTAAAAAATGAAAATATTTTAGGTAGAAGAAAAATTATTATGGTATAACTATATTGAAGTATGATAAATAGTTCAGAAGAAATCAGCTTTTAAAATTTTAATTTAATCTTTAAAAATTGTTAAAAAACAGTTTCTTATAAATATATCACTATCAAAACTATATATTAACTGTTTAAAAAAACAGTTTCGTAAAAATATACAATTATATTGAATATTATGGTATAACTATTTTGAAATTTGATAAGCAGTTCAGAAAAAAAATCAGTTTTAAAATTTTAATTTAATCTTTAAAAAAAATTGAAAATATAATAATAAAAAATTAACAAAATTGAAATTTAATTCATCTATCTTGAGTTTTAAAAAAAACCCTTAAAGTTTGTGAATCATAAACGTAATAATCATATTATAAGTTTTACTACTATTTTTGTGTTTATGTGATAAACTTAGAATTTTCCTTTATTATTTTACAAAATAAAAAAATAATAACTTTTCATTAAACGCATAGATTTTTATGTAATGTTAATTAGATTATTTTGGTCAGGTATAATGCTCCAAATCAATGATAAACTGAATTCGGGAATAACTAAAAAAAATATATATTAGATAATAATTTAAAGAACTTGTAGTACAAGTTAGAAAACTTTTTCATTTAAGAAATGCTATTTTACGTAATATGATTTATACGAATATTTTAATAAAAAAAAAAATAATAAGATTTGTACGAATATTTTAATAAGAAAATAAGATTTGTACGAATATTTTTATAAATTATGTTAATAAAATGAATAAAAATCTAACAAGAATATATTTATTAGAAACGTGAAATAATAGAACACTTGGAATTTTTTAATAGAATAAGCTTATTGACAGAAAAAAATTCTTATAGACTAATTTAGATTTTAAAATTTATATTCTGTAATATTGCATGCTAAAGTCAAGCCAAAGTTGGAAAAATTATTTGCTATCGGAATTTGGATCTTTTTTTTTAATAACAGGTTTTTTTTTTTTCATTGTATCTAGACAGTTTTTGTAGCAACACCATTTAAAAATAAAATCAAAATTTTAATGCATTCAGAATATTAAATTAATATACATAAAAGAAATACTTTTTCTTTTTGTATTGAAAATTCATCAATTTCTCCAAAAATACAATTAATTTTTCATATTTTTTTTGAAGAATGTGAAATTTGTATAATATACAGAAATAACATTGATTCCTCTCGTTATGCTCATACAAAAAAATCTGTTGATCTTCAAAAAAAAAATAATAATAATTAAAAAAATCTTTTTAAAAAAATTAAAAATTTTTTTATTTGGATCTTTTTCGATCATAAAGAGATATAATAATAAAAAAAAAAATGATCACCTGCAGAGAAACGTTATAGAGTTCTTTATTCGAATTTTTTAGTTGAAAACATCTTGTCGCTCTACAGCATTTCAAGCATTTCTGTAAAACGTAAATCTAGATGCGTCGTCAGGGAATATGCTTTTATCCAATTGAACAAATAATCTTTGAATGCATGTTTTCCCATCCATGTCATGTTGTCCCAATAGAGCAATCAGGGGGAACCTGGCAATGTCAGATTGATCTACAACCGCAACTCCGCCTACTGGAGAACACGCAAAGCGCGGGAGAATGAAAGAAAGGAAACCGAAAAGAAACGGCATTCGAAATCGAATGATGTAAACTGTGAATGAAATATTCGACCCATCCCCTACCATTACAGCACAAAAGGGAGAATGTCAAATAGTGGAAGATAAATGTCGATAACTCAATTTGATTTCCGTTTAGGTGATTCGTTTGAGAGGGCGGGATTCGTAATTTAGCAAAAGCTAGGGAAACCGCATTTAGATTTCGGATTGCAAGTCTAGAAAGAGTTCGTAACAGTGGTGATTCTTGCGATTTATAGTACCTTAATCCGATAGCCATATATTTTTAATGAGACACACTTTTATGAAAGAACGGGGATGCTTTTTATTTAATAAGTGACCAACGCATATTTCGCATAATTTTTTTTTCTTGGACATGACGAGGAATTTGTATTTTATACGTCTTCTGATAACCCCAAATGGATCATGAATTGAGGCAGAAAATTCTCTCATTAAATAATCTCTTTTGTCCAAATAATCATCAGGAGTTTTGCCAGTGAATCAGCCAATTGTGGACAACTTTATCAAGGAAAATACTATTTCTGGGTGCCAAAATTTCGCCAAATTTTTTGAAATTCTACCACTGAAATTTAATTTAAGGTAGGTCAAGAAATTAAAACATAAAGGCACATATAGATATAAAAGTTTCTTCAATTTTTTAGCTTAAAATATCTCAATCATATTATTATAAACAAAATACAAAATAGCTTTTCAATACATCGTGGTTTTCTAAAGCCCGCATCTAATATTTCTTGCTCTTTTTTTTTGTAAGGAAAGTCTCACAAACGACAATTTAGATTTTTTTTTTTTTCTTAACAATAACTTAAATAGAAATTAATGTACAACAGTAAGAATTTTTTTTAGATTTGAACTTTTATTCATTAAAATATATTTATTATTTTCAAATTCTATTTTAAACTTTCGAACGAAAATTATTAAGAACATTAGAATCTCATCTTTAGAACTTCGAATTGCACTTTTACTTTGTTTCATATTCATGAAAGAAGGTTACAAAAAATTTTACTATATTCTGTATATGCTACATTATTTTATTAGTTGTGACATTTGAAGCATCTACGACAGTTTTTTAAATATGTTGGAGAGAATGATCCCTCTCTACCTCCTCCACTTAACTGATGACCTTTCATGACCTTAAATTAGGACAAATTGCGACTAAAACATCACTAGATCGGTTCAAATGGGATATCCCCATTCTTCCGTTATTCTCAGTTTACAAACAGCACAAGAATTTAATTTTAAAACGAACAATTCTATAAGCGATTTGTATTTTTGTTTTTAAACTTTCTATGTGTTTATTTTTTTAGCAGGAACAATATTACTTTCTTTTATTATAAAATTCAGTTGATGAATTCAAATTAATGTAATTTGTAAATGTGATACCATGATTTAAGTGAAATAATATTCTTATTAGAATGTTTTTGTCATTTTATCTTTTTATGTAGCACATTCGAGTAAATTTTTCCGATCCAAAATAAATTTGAACAAAAAGCTTTCTGAATGTTTCAGATACAATGAATATTTAAATGAATTGCTTGAATTAAAATTTAAAATTTCCTATTTTTAAATGCCAGTTTAAAATTGCTATACTTAAATCCTCGTTAAAATAATTTCCCCCATTTTTTCAAATAATTAATTATTTAATTTTTCATGCTGCTTTTTTAAAAATTAATCAATCTCTTTAATTAATTAATAATGTGTTATTAATTTATATTACTTATGAAATGACGTAAAAACAATAACCTAAATTCTGAATTATTTATTAACTTTATTAAATATCATTTATATATATTTATCATATATTTATTTCATTTTTATTTTGTACTGTAAAAACATTTCAACTACTATGAAACAAAAAACAGAAAAACATTAAATTTATGACTATACTTTTCATGTCGATTGCTAAAGTTTAAATGAAATATCGAATAAACTTTCTCATCATGAACGAATATTTTTCTGTGAATATCTGTTTAAATATTCTAAAAAATATGTTTTTAACAAAATATTAAAAAATGTAATTTCGTCAAAATGTCATTGCTAAAAAAATAGAAATTGTTGTATCATTAATAAAAGTTTTCTATGTAAATGTCTAGTGACATACTATTTAAATAACATATTTTGTTATCTAAGTATAATAAACAATCGCTTATAATAAACAATCTTTCAGTCAAATATTGATAAGGAATCGAATTTAGGAAGGGAAATTGTTACATTATTATAAAAATAAAACGAAAAATTTCAACATAGCAAAAAGAAAGTAGAAATTAATTTAAATAAAAAAAGTGCACAATTCAATTTTTGCCTTAATTTATTTAAAAAAATAGGATTTAATTTTTTTGATCATTAAAAATAAAGAACATTTAGTTCCAAAAAAATTCGATCAAAATTAACGTTAATTAAAGTTAGCTTTTTAGAAGCGATTTAAAATTTCCATAATTACAGAAAAAAAAAAATCGTTTGAATATCGATTAAAATGAAATATCGATGATTTACAAAGAAGGGGGAAAAAAAAGCGATTTTTTAAAAGAATATTTATGATTTCTTTTACTCTCATCAAGACATTGTAAAGTTATTTAAGATGTGAGATAAAAATTTATGCATTTTTATCCAAAAATTTTTAATAAAATAACGGATGACCTTCTGGATGTAGTTAAAAATAATGTTAAATTCTTAGGTATACCACATATGTTATAATAAGCAGTTGGCTAAAAAGATAAATACAAAATGGAGATCTAAAAGAAAAAAAAAAAATTCCAGATTTAGTTCATGAAATTTGATTATTTCTATCTCAAACATCAATGCTTGCAAATTACGTTCGACATCCGCTATCCTCAAACTTTACAAAGAATGACGGATGTCTCAATCTCTGCAGTTGATGGATTGGGCAATTCGTCTTGTCCTGCCACCAATATCAAGAACGTCATTGTACTATTTCAATGACGCAACTAAACCAGCAGATGCAGCAGAGGGGAGGAAGGGCACTAAGTTCGAGTTTGTCCCCCTAAATGAAAAAGCATTTTTTTTGTAGATACTTAAAAAACATTTTGGAACAAGTGTTCCGAATTGTTCGTCTGTTGCGGTTAAAATGAGGGAAATATGGTGGTTGTGAAACATTCGTTTTGGTTTTTTGACTGTTTGCAGTTGGAAGCAAAATTAATGGTTTTGGAAATGGTTGATTTAAATGGGCGTGTTGTGAGCAAAGCGGAAATTGCGATCAAAATATTTCGTTGCTGAATAATAAATTGATATTTTAACGGGATTAAAAAAAAAAAAAAAAAAAAACCAGCAAAAACTGTAATTCTTTTAAAGCAATAAAAAAATCATTCTAACTAAATCTTCCAATTAAATTAATGAATTTTATATTACTCTATCATGTATCTGTTTTTATGACAACTGAAAAGTTGTGTTATATGTTGTTGTTTTATATTACTCTAACATATATCTCAGAAAGAAGAAGATTAAAATTAATTAATAACAAAATTAATTAATTAGAATAGTAATTATAAAATATATACAAAACACTAAAATAGGTTTTTAAAAAATATTAAAAATGTAATTTCGTTGCTAATTAAATTGTTGTATCATTAATAAAAGTTTTCTACGTAAACTTCTAGTGATATACTATTTAAATAAAATATTTGTTATCTAAATAATTACGCTTATAATAAACAATCTTTCAGACAAATATTGATAAGAAATCGAATTCAAGAAGGGAAATTGTTACATTATTATAAAAATAAAACGAAAAGTTTCAGCATAGCAAAGAGAAAGTAGAAATAATTAAAATAAAATAGTGCAAGATTTAATTTTTGCCTCAATTTATTTAAATAAATATGATTTAACTTTTCTTGTCATTAAAAATAAAGAATGATTAATTCCGAAGATTCAATCAAAATTAATAGCATTTAATTAAAGTTAGGTTTTTAGGGACTTAAAAGTTCCTTAATTACAGACAAAAAAATTCGTTTAAATATCGATTTAAACATGCATTTCTATTCAATTTTTATGAAATTAGCAGTAAGTTGAACGCAACGCATAAGTAATATTATAAAAAAATAAATCTTTAAAAATAATACATAAATTTAAATATAAATATATAGACAGACAGACAGATAGGTAAACTTATTTTCTAACCGTCTGCAATTGGAAAGAGAACGGTTGGATTTAAATGGAGTGTGTTCAGGAAAATATGAATTACCATCAAAATTTTCGTTATATAAATGTATTTTAATTAGACATTTAAAAAATGCACTGGGTGTTTTTAATAATGGTAATGTAATTTAATCTAAAGTTTAAAATTAAAATAATCAATTTCGTTACGGAATTTATATTGCACCAACAGTATTTTCATTCTTTGCACAAAGAAGAAGAAATTTTATGCAAAAATTTATGTTCTCATTTTTATCATGAATAAAAAAAAATTGGAAAACGCAGACACCATTCTTGCACGTATGCTTTACTTAATATTTTATGCTATCAAACTCGCTGTAAGAAGAAAACAAAACAAAATAATTATCTTAAAAATATATAAATTCTAATACATTTTAATTAATCTTTAGTTATTTACAGATCAGTAAGAATTTTTTTAATAAAAATTATTTAATTCTATTTTTAGAAACGTTATTGTTCTTGTTCTACAAATGTTCTGTTTTGACAATTGATTCGCAATTAATACAAAATCGTTTACTGAATATTCTTATTTTAATAATGGACGAATAACTGTTGCAAAAATTGTGCAAATTTATTAATACTACGAGCAGGGGAATTTTAAATAATATGAATTAATAATAAGAAATCTGTAATTGATTATTTTCCTATCCAATATTCAAGAAATTAGAAAGTTAAAGTATTTTATGTATTGCAATAGAGCTAAAACAGCTTAGGAAGAAATTATTTTATAACAAATCTTGGTTTTTTTCTTGTCTTAGCAGCTTTGATAAAATAACTTTGTTAGTAATTTGATAGTAAAATTGCATAGAACTATGTAAACTGAATTGTGTTGTCAATGGTATTTTGCTTATAGTAAGCAGGAAGATATGAAGTTTTGGAGTTCATTTAGACCAAGAAAACTTTTCTCTCTCAGATAAAAAATTGATTTATGAAAATTTGCATTGATTGTAAAATCACATTGGATTTTCGCTAAAAAAGTACTGATTTTTAGAACTCTCTTAATAAAGCGTGAAACACAAATAAAAAATGGCGCAATTTGGATCTCCAATAATTTTATTAGAACCTCTAAGATTGATATTGTTATTTTTGGTACAGAATAGAATAACATTCAATATTATTTTCAATAATTTACGAAAAATAATAAGTTCTTGTTCATTGAGTTAACTACATAGTCATCAACTGCATTTTCTGATTTTAGGTTCTTTTCCTTCACTTTCCATTTCGCATACCAAATTCAGTGCTTCAAAGAATTTTATTTTTGGAGAATAACATGATGAAGATGCTACCAATCATGAAATCCTTGTTGTGGGTCTGAAAGATAATTCGATTTGTGTCTAAAAAACATTCAAGCAAAGCAAAATACTGCATTTTGTTTAATGGAATATAAAATACAGTTTCCCCATCAATTTATTTAAATAAAAACCAATTCTTTGTAAATTTTCTGCCTGATTCGTCTGGCATGTTAAAAAAAATCAGTTATTTCTGCCATTATTTCGAATGTTCACTTTGATGAGCAGAGACATCTAGAGTCTAAGTAATGCAAAATCTAATCGCCAAAATGAGCAGTAGAAAGGCGGAAAAATTAAAAATTTTAAAATATAATTTTCAAATGGGCCCTGTGCTAGTGCACCTGTTACAACAACTTAGTTATGGCAGTGCATACTATTAACATGAAATGCTTACCATTGGGCAATGAAAAAGGATGTCGCTTTCCGGTAGGACTTTTAGAAGTAATTGCTTTGCTTGTCGTATGGGAGAAAAACACGTAAAACACCCACCGGGCATATGATATATTGCACGATACCCATCAAGTATCGCCATTTCTGAAAGCAATAACTGCAATTCACACCTCCAGCAGATTGGTACCCGAGAACGAACGTTCAATATGTTCCGAGATTGGTACCCTTCTACATGCTACCCTACTCGCTACCATTGGCAAGAGTCTGGGTCCCAGACTTATTTAAATGACTTTTTTTTTTTTTTTACCATGGATCTCATGCTCTATATAATAAACTACGAAAGCTTCTAATTAGGTCAAGGAAGCAGTTAAGAGAAATTTTTAGATATATCTGCCGTGTGGTAGAATACTCGGAAAACTCCGAGATTGGATGAACATATGAGTATTTCAGTTTTATTTTTATGTATATATTTGAAGTATTTTAACAATACTCAGCAGCTATCTAAATGTGGTAATTCATTAAAATAAAAAGTAAGAATTTTTAAGTCAATAATTGTAGATTATTATTTTTTTTAATTTAAAAAAAATGATACTTTTGTTGAGATGAATAAAACTAAAGCAGGAAGCAAATTGGGAAATTATTATGAGGCAGTATATTAAAATTAAGACGACTATACTGTATTTATTACGAAACATATATCTTCCTATTGTTCTCAAACGAAATGGAAATATAATTTATACTAATAATGTAATAATATAATTCGATATAATATAATAATAATAATAATAATATCCATTCGAAATGAGTGGATAATATTAAAGTTTTGAACATTTTGGAAAACTATGCTATTGCAAATTTTTTTACATTAAAACTATTTATTAATAAACTATACTATTTATTATTTCAACTATTATTACTTTTTTTCTTCAAAATATTAACTCAAAGTTCAAAACCCCTATACAAACCGAAATGGAAGGGGGATGATCTGTATTATTCAAACACGTCGCCATGAGGGCAAAAATGCTGCAATGTAAAACAGGTAAAATATTTTCCAATCAAATCGCCATCAAGTAAAACGCAGTCGCCAATGGCGATAGTTATAACTCTGGTACCCTATCTGAAACACCAATTTAGTTGTAGTCTTGTATATGATCTGCGGTATCCGTGTTGTCTTATTTTCTGAGCCATTTTATTTTTTCGTCTGAAAGATGAACGGAAAGTGAAATTCTTATGCGGCAAATTTCAAACTACGCGATTTCTACAGATAATCGCGTTTGCTGAATATACTTTGATACTTTTCCTTTAGCCGGGCGCAAATTTCGCCACCTTGAGATTTTTCGCTTTGGCGACAACGTAACAAATCAGCAATATAAATAATTTCGAAAATAAAACAATTCAGTTTTGTAAAACGAATAACTCATTTCAATACAAAAAAAAAATTCATAAGCTCATTTAAACTAAAGAAATAAAAAAGGAACTATAGCGATATTTCACAATGTGTCGCTCCTATCCGGTAAACAGAAAGATATATATATATATATATTGCGATATAAGAAGATCTTTATATAAGCGGCTGTCCGTCATTTAACTTTAGAAAAAGTTTTCGAAATTTTTGTCTTATGTATAGAAATATACAGTAGATAAATATATCAGATTAATACCCATCTGTTAAATATGAGATAAAAAATATTAAATTGATATAATTGTGGTTAAAGCAACTTTGGTAATTGCTGACACATTAAAAATTACGTAAAAAAAGGAGATAGAAATTAATTGTACCTCTGATAGCCTGCCTTGTTTCTTACAAAATTAGTACAAGATTTTTGATAGTACAATCTTTTATATAATACTACACGGAAACAAATCCAATGGAGTTAAATCTTACATCTGAAAATATCTACTTTAAATATCCTTAAGTGTCTACTTTCATGTCAATATACGGCATGAAATTGAATATCGTCTGATAAATTACGATTTATCAAGAAATCTCACATTCAAATTGATTAACTTTTACATTTATATTAAACATTAAGAATGACTTTATATGAAGAAGACATTGAACTTATATGAAGAAGAATGAAGAATGGCATATATACAAATTTAAAGAATGACTTTTTTTGCCGTTAATTACGTAGAAATCATCCGAGAAACATGAAATTTAGAATACAGAGACAGTATTTTGTGTTAAAAGGATGAATAAAATGTACCAACGCAAAATACATTTAACGCATACACTATGGAATTAAAAAAAAAAATATTTAATCAAAAGAGTATCGCTATTAGGAGAGATTCTGTCCATGAGGAAGATTGACAAACAGATGTCCATTAGTAAGGGATATGACTACTTTTAACTGCAATGTTTCTTAGTACTGTCTGTCCTCCTTAACTTAATATCAGATAATCCAGCAGTTGTTTAGGTAAGAATGCTTACTCCTAAAGGAATATCTCTTTCAGTTTTTGAATGTTCTACGGAGGATATGAATATCTCTTCAAATCATCCCCACATGTTATATGGGATTTAAATCAATTGAGTATGCTAGGCCATCCATTCTAGTGATATCTTCATTATCTAGAAACTCCTCAACTGGACGAATCTAGTATGATCTGCCATTATTGTCTATAAAAACTAAGGATCCAATTATTCTATATTATCAGATTCCATTAAAATCAATATAAATCTCTAAACTAAACAAAATAATTTACATTTCTGAAAAAGTGCTTTAAGGTTCTGTATATAAACATGGTTGATTGTTATAATGAGACATTCCAACCCGATTCTCCCCCCCAGAAATAAAGTGTTCCTGCTAATGTATAGAGAGCTATGATTTAAATTCGCTAATAGCGTGCATTTTAAAAGGGCCAGCGAGATGAACCAGTGCGATGTATCTCGCTGGTATTAAAAACGCAAACAATTGCAAAATAAAATTCTCTTATCCAAAAAAATTGGGGCAATTCTATATATATAAATTTTTAAAAAATAAGATTTTTGAGTAACCTTGTCAATTTTTTTTTTTTTAAGGTTAATTTTCCAGCCAACTATTTGCTAATTGGTAGCTTTTGTAGCTACTGTGTAGTTTGACTCGAAGATTGATTTCTATTGGAGGTCAAAGGTTGTTCCAATATTTTCAAAAGGGAAACTTGTTGGCTATAATGATAAGTTGTCTTGCATTGTGACGCACAGGTTGGCATAATGAGATCCCACAGTGCTATGGTGCGACAATAACAAAACTAACCAGCCTATAGCTCGATATTTTTTAAATAATTGTGTATTGTATTTATTTAGGGACAATGCTGCTAGATTAAAGATTTTTTTATCCTGATCATTATATCATTTGTTTTCATATATTCTTTTATGTCGAATTCACCATGCGTGAAAAAATGTAAAAACTAGCTAAATTTAAACTACATTATAATATTTAAATCAACAATTTTTTACTAAATTAAAAAACTTTTCCATAATTATTTTCTTTTCGTAAATACATGATTTTATTCGTAATCAAACAAACAATCAATATATACTTGAGTAATTGAATAAAGCAAGTAAAAAATTGGGTAAATGCGCATGCTGATTTATTTATCTTTTTTTTTTTTTTTTTTCTTCTTTTACTGATAATTTAATCGGATAGATTTAAAAAAAAAAAAAAATAAATATTAAAATTGTTTTTATTGTTTATTTTACAATGAAATAATTATACTATGAAATAATTTTGAAATAAGAGCAGAATTGATTTTTAAAAAAAAAAAAATAAAAGAACAGGACTTGCGCATGCGCACTAATTGAATGTTTACTTTCCTCTTTAATATTATGAGGACTTAAAACAAACACTAAACAACAAACAAATATGTTTATTTCATAATCAACTGTTTGTTTATTATAATTTCACATTCAAATCATAATTCATCATCTATTTTTAATTATTACAGAACATCAAAATGTTGCATTTAATGCGCAATTTTAGATTTGTAACTAAAAATAATTCATCAAAAGTTTGTGCCATACCGCTACGATTCACATCTGATGTTAATAAAGGTATTGGAAATGATCAACAAAATACAAAAGATGAAATTAAAATTTCAGGATTGGCCAAAGCACTCGGAAAATTTCACGAGATAGAGAAATCTGAAGGTAAAATGGAATCTTCACCAAGAGAAGAAAAAAGCTTTCTGCATTTATTAAGACATTCAGAATTCGTCCAGTTAGGTGATCCTCGAGGAAAAATAGTTGTTGGAAAAATTTTTCAGGTAGTTAACACTGACTTATATGTAGATTTTGGTGGAAAATTTCAAATGGTATGCCGAAAACCCAAGAGAAATTCACAGTAAGTACTTTCTGTTGTAAACGCTATTAGATAAGTAAAGAGTTTTAGGTATTATATTATGTAATATAAAAGCAACTGAAGAAAGAAATTCAATCTGCCTGAAAGAAAGACTAAATTGTTTGTTTTTCCTACTTTTAACAAAATTGTTTTAAAGTCAGCGTATAATTAATGTCTGAAATGAGAACATAAAATTTTAATGATGATTAATATCTTTTAATTGAGAAAACAATAATTAATTTTTTAGATAATAATGCTTTATAAAATTATATGGCTGATTATTTTGAGTATCAGGAAATTGTTTTCATTATTTAGCACATTAAAAGTTTTGTAATATTTCAATGAAATTAAGGATATTAGATACAAATTCATTTAGTAAGCTTTTACTCAAATTGAATTCTACGGAACATGAAAATAACTACACCTTAAAAACATTTCCAACTTTAAAGGCTCATTAAATGTGATTTGGTTAAATTGAGTATTTGCATCAGTGGGCCATTATTTCATCCCTTTTAAGGTAACAACAAATCATTTCAATCATTATGCGTTGAAGAAATCAATGGTAAATGTGTAATTCTTGCACATGTTTTGCATGATATACTTCAATGTCTTAGCTCCTCAAGAACTAAAATTGTTACTATCAAGTTATAGGATTAGCATGGGGGGCATTTCAATCTTGGGGCCAGTGAACTTTACCTTAACAACTTCTAATGATAGACAGGCGACCTTCAAAAATAATCAATTATTTATATTCGAAGCTTTAAACTTAATTTTTATATTTCCACAATCAGTGGCTGAATTATAGCTGGTGGATAAATTTCTAATTATATTTTGATTGTTAAATTATTTAAAATCTGGTAAACATCAAGATGTTTTCAATAATAAAATCATTAAACATTTTTTAATATCCCTTTTTTTTACATTAGGTAAATCAACCATCCGGCATTTAACAATTTCATAGATTCTAGTTTGTAATTAAAATTTTTGCTTGGCTTTTAAATTATTAGCATTTTTTGTTATGTTCAATATAAATAGTTTTTTTTTTTACCCCTACATCTGACTCCAGTACCTAGGGTTATGTAACATTTTACCAGTTGGAAAAGTGAGGATGGAATATCAGTGGGCCTCACGAACAGCCATTGACTGAATGTTGAGGGAGTGCTTTCTGTAAGAACTTTTAGGGATAACTGCCCTGCATTTTTGTGTTGTATGGGAGAAAACCTGTTAAACTCTCACCAAACATCATGATTTTTGATGTGAGATAGTTTACACATATTATCACAATCTCCTTGTTTCTAAAAAGCAGGGATGCCATCAACAGATTTGAACCTGAGCCCTCCTGCACATTATGCTGCCATGAGTCTGGTTATATAAATAGTCTAAAGACGAATTAATATTTTTATGATATACAAATCAATTTGCATATAATTTAAATAATTATAAATAAATATTTTGATTATATGAAAACTGAGTGTATTAAATGAATTACAATGGACGTTTTTGTAAGTCATTTGAAGATAATTGATATTATTAAAAGACATTTTACATTATAAGCCCATTTTTTATCCTAGGTAATTTTTAATATTAACAAATTTTATTTTCATTTTCAAACATTTTTGTAATCTGTATAAAGATTTTTATCTTTTATTTGAATGCAACTATAACTTTCAAATAGTATATGAAATGTTTTTTTGATGCTGCCATGTTAGAAAAGGGAAGCAAAAATCTTACAATAAACATAAGCTGATTTAAGCTTCTTTTAGTGTATTTTAAATTTCATTATTAAACTATCAAATAATTATCTTATTTCTTGTTGCTACACTAATTATAAACATTCTCACTAACTAATTTGTCTATATTGCTGTATAATTTAATGTTGTTAAATTCAGTTTAAATAATTAGAAATAATTTTATAATTAAATTTGAAGCAATGATTCATTTTTAATTTTTGTGTTATTTGATTTTTATCAATAGATACATGAATTAATCATACTGAAAAATTATGATTCATAGTAAATTTCATCAAAATGAGTGAATTATAAATTATTAAAAATATCATTAAATAAGTTTTAAATATAAAAATATTACTTGTATTTTATTAGATAATATTAAAATAAATTTTTAATTTTTAAATGTAATTTTTTTTCTATATCCTATTATTGTATCGTTTTTAATTTGCAAACTTTCTTTCTAATTTGTTATATTAAAACAAGATAATTGGTTTTTATTTAGATAGAATAATATTTTAGAAAGGCAAATGCTACTATCAATTTTATATTTATGTTATTATATAAACTTTTCTTAATCAACTTAAATTTTAAAATTAATGATTTAAACTGGTTAAATGTTTAATTTCTTCTTTGATTTCATAATTATTTTTCTTTCATTGAATTTATATAGAATTGGACAAGTATTGTTTTCAACTTAATTGTTTTTTTTTAATTGAACGAAATTTCATTAATATTTAGAATTTCCTTCAAGAACCTGCTGTATTATTAGATTTTTTTTTTTCTCTGCAATATCATTATTTTAATAAGTCGACTTCAACTGCAGATATTGCAAATGATCGTTTCTACTGTCTTAAAGGATAAATTTATAAATATAATTATTATTTTAATTATTTTTAAAGCTCATTGACATTATGGCTAACCATTTAAACCTATCCAAGGTGTTTTTGGTCTGAATGAATTAAATTGAATATAAGATATAATGTTCTAATGAATTTAATTTCAAAATATGAATTATTCTATAAAGAAATTTATAAATAATGTCTTTTTTGAATGAAATGTAACACCTACTGGCTTAAATATATAAAAATTATTTAGTGCTGAAGTCCTGAATAAGTACATCTGATGCTTTTTTTTTATCTTAAAATTTCGTAAAAGTATTTAACAGTAATATTATAATCTCTTGGGGATGTAGATATATGTTGTTGATGAATGTTTGAAAATATTATATCTTATAATTTGTTATTAAATGAATGTGTGAATTCATGTTTTGTTTTCTTAGGTTGTATGTAAGAAATGCTGAAGTCAAAGTACGGTTAGATGAATTGGAATTATGTGCAAGATTCCTAGGTGCTAAAGAAGACTTAACATTATTAGAAGCAAGTGGTACTTTAGTTGAGTTAGTTTCAACTCCAGTTAGTTCAGATAGTGCTAGTAAAATAAATGAAGTAAAAAATAAAACTTGTAAAAATTTGTTAAAAATAAAATGTTTTTATTATATCAGTTTTTTTATTATGTCCAATGTATTTTAAGTTTAAACGTTAAAATTAATCATGCTTTAAAATATGAAAATCATACAACCTAGTTCAGAAATATTAAAATATTGGTCAGCTGACAAAATATTAATTAATTTATTAAAAAACACAATACAGTTCAATTTTATTAAGAATGAATTATTATATTTAGCTTAGAATACCCCAAATTTTTTTTTTGAACTATAATATTTAACCATTTCAGATAATAACTTAAGTAATAATAATACAAAAGAAAAATGTTTATTTGAGATACATTGTTCTATTTTTACAATAATGAAATATGATTTAAATAATGTAATTTTTAAAATTGTGTTTTCTGCATTTTATATTTTATTTAAAATGCATGTATTTAAATTATATTGATAGGAATATTCATATCATTACATTACACGTGATCACTACCTTTTATAAAGAAAAAAATTCAGTAATCCAATTATTTACATATAAAAATTTTTAAAAATTTATTTTAGATTAATAAACCAGTTAATTTGTATTTATTAATATTTCCAGTTTTCTAATTTAACTACTTACATTAAAGAAAATAACTGAAGCTTTAACGGATTAAAAATCATGTATGTTTGGTATAAAATAATAAGAGCTTGAGGTTAATCATGATTGCATATTTTTATTTATGCCTAGATTAAAAATGTGAAAGTTCTTAAATATAAGTTGAAATTTAGTAACTACTTAACAAAAGTCAGTTTTTAAATAAATATAAGAATAGGTTATGAAAATTCTTTAGTGTTTTCAATTTAGTTATAGTTAATTTTGAATAAGGCATAAATTGTATTTAAATAAAATTTACCTTTAAATTTTAATTGATGAAATGATCAAGGATTCATTCGGATCATGAAATTTTAAAAGTAAAAGAGAAATTGTAAAAATACAAGCAAATTAAAAAAATTAATTTGACTAAGATATTATGCATCATCAAGCAAGAGAAAAACTTTTAAAGTTATATCAAAAATTGATTTTTATAATGTTTGGTTGGCATTAAATTCCTTTTGTGTAAAAATAATAGTTTTATTTTATACTACTATTATTATTTTTTTTTTTTAGATTTCATACTACTAAATTCAAATATGGTATCCAGCACATGTCATTTTTAAGAAAGGAGAATTGTTTTAAAGTTAAACAGCGCTGCAAAATCTAAGTTTAGGGAGACCTCGTGATGTGATAAAAAAAGTTGCAAAATTTGGAATTTTAAACCAGATATAATTTTGTTTCTATTTCATTCTTGCATTTTTTCCTTTTGATTTTGGCAAAGCATGACAGTGAAAAGAAATTTTGAAAAAGCATAGGGCTTCCAAGTGATCTTCCTAATAGGATATCAATTGTCATGAGCTTTATTGCTCTGAAAGCTGTTACCATTTGGACTATTTTGTACAATGCATTAAAAAATGCTGCCTACTTTATCCTAAAAATCTATCAGGCTGCACATCTGCAACCTTAATTGATATCAGCAGCGGCAAAGTAATGTTTAAAAAATAAAAGAAGCCACCGTTCATTATCAAGAAAGTATACTACTACAGTACAAACTTTTAATTTGTTTGCAAGATGACTTATCAAGATAAAATCTAGCTACCAAAATGTTTTTGCAATTCATGTTCGAAGATATTTTTGTTTTTCAAAAGGTACAGATGATTTTTGATGTTCTTATCATATGGTGTAAACTTTATAACCACTTGGATGATGGAAACTTTTTGCATAACTATAATGGCTTCTTAAATATATATAAATAAATTCCCAATATATCATGAAATCCAAGATTTATTCCTCATGACAACATTGTTAATGCTACCAAAAACATATTTCATATTCAGAAACTGAATAAAAAAAAAAAAAAAGTGAAAATTTTCCTGTTTTTGAAGTAGGCCATACAATGGAGGCTGTTCGTCAATGATACGTTTCAAAACAGTTTAGCTTAAAAAAATTATTTCTGTGTGAAAAAGTGGTCGGTCTGGGAATATATTTTAGACATAGAACATGTCGCATACCACATTAGTTGATATGGGACAAATATGCTTACCTTGTTTTCATATAAAACTTGGGCTTATTAAACAATTTTTTAAAATGATTAATAAAGAAAGTGGATGGATTTAGCTATATGAAAGACATATTTTATACAAGGAAATATGTGAAAGTGAAATGAGGCCAAAATAAATAGATATTTCTCTTGTATTAAAAGTGAAGCAATGATTTCAGAATAAATAATGTAAATGAATATATCAATCTTTTGATTAATTCAATATCTTTTTAAAAATAAAACCAACTTAAATTTGGTATGTGCTATTACAAATTAGATACCATACTTAAATTTAAGAACGCCAAATCTCTATTGAACATTTTTTGAGAGTGAAATTTTACCTTTTTTACTGAAAAATATGTGGTATTAAAAAAAAAAAAAAATTGGTCTTTATAAAAAGCAACTATCTTCTAATATTTACAAGCTTTTTGAGACAATTTCAAAACATATATTTTTATTCAAGCAAGTAGTGCTATTCATTATACTTAAGCCTAAAAATTAGAAATGAAATCCTATATAAAGAATAGATATATCTACAAATGATCTGGATAAAAACAAATATCATTGAGAATAACTATCAAATTAGAAGTTAAGAGCACAATATTAAATTTGTTTATTTATTTCAGAAAACTGTTGCCAAAGAAAATTTTTGTATGACCAGTCTTTTTTTGATAAAACTTTTTTTTTGTAATAGGCAAAATAAATAACTATGAATAAAAAATTTCATTTGCATCTAATGCATCATTATTTAATCTCAAAAAAAGTTACATCATTTCTAGTAAGATTTAACTTTGTCATGGAATTTTTTTAAAAATATTTCCTTATCAAATTTTTGTTAACAAATTGCTTAATACGAAACCAATTCCTTTTGTTTTTAAATACTTTAGTTTATTACCTAAAATGAATGTTTTAATATAATGGAGAGTAAACTCATATAAATAAACTAATTGGAGGAAAAACTAGATTAGATTAAGAAAATAACAATATTTTAGTAATATATTTTTCCATAATTTAGTGAATAAACATGAGTAGAGACTTAAGATTAAAGAAAAAAATCTTCAAAATGATTTGAATTCATAATTAATAAATTTATAAAAGGGATATATGGTTTGTTGCAGCAAAATTATCTTCATATGTGAGAAATTGAAAATAAAGCCCTACCAAATGAGATTAAAATTAAGTAACTTTACTTTTTTTCAAGCATTTTATTACCTAAGTTGTTTTTGCTTACTGTTAAATGTTTCAGCATTTTTAGAATCAGTATACATGGTCAGCTAAAGAAAATAATTTTGTTTTCTTAAACTTTTTAAATTAAGGAAATATGTTCATAAACATTATAATAATAATGAATTGCAAGAAAATTTCTTTATGGAATTCAACAAATGAATGCGAAAATTGTAAATTTAAAAGAACTTTACTTGCAAAACAATTAACGATCAGAAACAAAAGGCATTAATGATATTGCCACAAGGAGCAAAGGATCAAAATGGCACAAGTATTAACTGGCAAAATTTTTCTATTGATAAAGAATTGAATTACACTGCGAAGATCACCACACCATCATTTCACATTTGCAGTTCTTTCCTAATAATAAAAAACTGATGTAGACAAAAAAAAAAAAAAAAAAATATGACTTTTACTTAAAAAAAAAAAAAGAATTTTTTTTTTTTGTAATTTTTACCTAATAAAACAATTGTTTTGTTTCTAATTGTTGTTTTACAAGTCAGATTCTTTTTTAAATCGACAGTTTTCATATTTATTTGGTGAATTCCATTAAAAAATTTGCTTGCAATTCATTATCCTCATGATGCTTACCAACATATTTCTTTATATTTATCTTCTTAAATAGTTAAGTAATAATATTTATTATTTTATGTATTCTATTACATTAAAAGTTTTCAATACTATTGATACAACCACTTGAGGGAAAAAAAAAACAATTCTGTGACAGTATCATTTATATCAAAATTATATTTCCTGAAATTCAAGCTACATGGCCAGTTATTTATAGAAACTCTTAAAAATCATAACATTAATTTTTATCCAGTTAGCCTAAGATCAGACAATCATGAAATGTAAAGTAAATCAATGTTTCATCACAATTAATGCAAAATAACATCTGGCTTTATATTTCTAAGGTATTTTAAACCTTGAAAAGCTTTGAAGTTTCATTGAGGTAAATATAATCAACTTTCAGTGCATAATTTGTTTTAAATATAAAGTATTAATAAATTAGGTATTACAAAAATATTCACTCTTTTCAAATATAAAACAAATTTTTTGGAATTAATAGTTGAAGGAATCTCCCTATTAAAAATACTCTTGTTAGCCAATTTGGTTGTTACAAGCTTAGTCAGACAAAGCTATATCATTATAGTTTAAGAAAACAGAAAATTATATTAAATAATTCTTTTAAAAAATGACAGTACATTATCAGAAAATTGAATTAATATAAGAGAGGAATGCATTTAAATATTTCTTTATGTATGGCAATATATATATATTAAAATCAAATTATGTATTACAATGGTTTTAAACTTGCATAACACTACATTTCAAGAACAATGATGACAAATCGAATGAAAACATTTGTAAAATTCTAACACTCAAGTAACGGATTAATGAGATTTTTTTATGCTAAATAAACTTGTAAAATGCTTTGGTAAAATCTAACAGAACAGAAATTCCTTTGCCTAATAATTTTCTATTTAGTTCTGAAAATTAATCATGAAATCCATCTAACATATAATCATTTATACTTTTTGTTTTCTATAAACATTTTCATTCAACAGATGCTCTTGTATTACTGGAAACTGAATGGATTTAACGGTGAAATTGCTTCCACTGCTTTTAATATTCTCATATCTGCATAAGCTCAGAAACCCCCCCCACAATATTTAGTGAGGTGCTGCACATCAATTGAGTACTTTTAATACAGTCAAAGTGGCTGGTCAATTACAATCTGTGGAATATTTTATAAATTATAATTTGCCAACTCTCCATTTGTGAACCAATGCACAAATTCGAGATTTTTTTTTTTTTTTTTTTGCTGACTTCGAATGCTGCCATATGCCACATTTCTGGGCATAGGTTCCTATTGATGTATTCAATATCCCTTCAATGTTTCCAAACACCTTGTTTATACATTGAAAAATGTTCCATTATCGGTCATATTTTTAAACAGTGACTATCTCATGCTTAAAATAAACATGGATCAGTTCCCCGTTATTAGGCCCAAGCAACGATTTAAAATATTGATGTCCAACATTGCAAAAACCTATACAATCGTTTTTTAGAATTGAACAACAAAGGGGAGGGGGAAAAAAAACGATTTTGAAGTTCAACCTCGAACAAAAATTTTAATACAATTAGTTTTTTTTTTTTTTATTTATTGAAAAACTCTAATTACATATTTCTAGGTCAATTATTTTATTTAAGAATTCTCACATAAAAAATAAAATTGATCTTGTTAACAAAATATGAATTTCATTTAAAGATACTTTTTTTTTTACATTTCATATCCTTTTTGAAATTGTTTTATTCAAATGCTTGATATTATTGTACACAATGTATTAATACAAACAATATTTATTAGTGATGGTTTTATTTTCTCATATAATGTATAAAACATTAACAAATTTAGCAATTAATAAGAATTTAGGCAAATTAGCAATTTTTAATTTTTAAGTAAAAATGTAATTATCTACTTGTTTTGCAGAAATATATATTTGTACAAATATAATATATATTTTTTTACTTGGTAAGTTTATATAAACTGCTAAACATTCCTTAATGTTATATAGTGATTTATTCTTATTTTATTTTTCATTGAAAAAACATTCCACAATATTTACAATCAGTAAAATTTTAAAGTACCAGAGTTTAAATATAGATAACCTTAATACACACTCAACTCCACTTCCTTCATGTAGTTTAACACTTATTGAAATAATTTTGTTTGAAGAAAATGCAGCAAAATGAGATCATAATAAATACTAGAAAATCACTAAAAACTTTTTAAAAATCTGGTGGTAAGAAAAACCTCCAAAATTCCCATTTCATTGTTTGATTCAAAAAAAAAGTTCTCGTTTGAAGTTTTAAATCTGCATAAAATTGATATTGGATAGATGATTTTAGAAATTTCAATAATGTCTAGCTCTATTCTGTATTAAATACTCTAAATGCACTTTTTATATATTAAAAGTAGCAACTATTTCTAGTAATATTAAAATTTCTCAGTATTGTATATATATATATAAACTGGTCTGGAAAACATGCCTTTACACATGAATGCAAAGTTAGATGTCATTGAGATTCTTTTATTCAAAATGAAATAAGACAAGTACATTTTTATTATAAAATGAACAAAAAAAAAAAAATTTGTTTATTAATATATCATTAATTATATGCGGGTAGAATGTTACTGATACATGGCTTTGAAATGCCGTCCTTATACATGATGTTTTAAGATTCTAAATGATAAATGGTTATTAAAAGATTCATTTATCTACAATGACATACATACTAGAGATGGTGAAACAAATTAAGTGAAATTAGAAGAGATCTTGAAGTGCTTTAATTAATCTGCAGAAGAACCTCGTCCATTCTAAAAACAAATATTAATTATGTGATTTTAACAAACAAATATAAATACAAAGTAACATAACAAACCCTTGTACCATATAGCTTTCAATATTTATGAAAAAATGCAATTTATTTATTACGATTTCAATAAGAATTTACACCAAGTAAATTAAACCAATTTTGAATCGGTAAAACCAACTTATAAATGCCTCTTCATATTTAAATAGCTTCTTTATATTATTAAAAAATCATATCTTAAACAATTAACTCTTGATTTATGTATGATTACAGAAACACACAAGCAAATTTTAGAAATTATTTTGCAATCATATATATTATTCAATACTATTATTCCTTATACAAGTAAAACTAGTTTCTATTAACTTTTCTTTTAGCACATTCTATTTTTTTTTAAGAGTATATTTTTTAAACACTTAAGCTAATAAAAAGATGCAGGAATAATACTGGATAGTGAATAACAGATTATAGCCATATAATATGTTGTTAATTATTGATATATATAGCACAGATGGCAAAGTTGAAATTTTTAAGTAAAAAAAAAGCGTGTTATGATCAACTTATACTGTATGAATATTAACACATTATAGGAATTTTATTACAATAGAGGAAAAAATAATAGTAATGATAATTATTGTTCTTTACAATAAAATTCTCTGGGATAAAAGAATGATATCACTACATTAAAATTCTTAAACTAGTGTTTTAGCATTTCTCTCACGCCCACCCACTACAACACACTGTTTATTTAAAATTGCATAAAAAATTATGACTACATTTAATTTGATTATATAAAATATAATAAACTATTGTACATCTAAACGAGTTTATGCTTACCTGCTTCGTGAACCCGATCTACTTCGAGATCCTCCAGTATGCCCTCTCACAGGACTTCGGCTTGCAGAGCGGCTACGAGAACGACTCCTGGACCTACGTCGAGGAGATCGTGAACAAGACCTAAGTGAGACAAGGCAAGTGTTGATAAATTAAGCGTTTTACATTGGATGGCACCTTTAACTTACCTGGACTTCTAAAAGCTGGGTCAACATCAAATATTTAATTTAAAGGAAGTGAAAACCTGCAAATATTGTTTGATGTATATCTATTTTGTTATCAAAAGTTATTTCCATTTTAACTAGCATTTTCAGTACCGATTTTGTTTTTCTTATACCAGCTCAGTTATTAAAGAAAGTGACAATTTTAAGCTCCTTATTATGAGATGTTAACTTGGTTTTATATTTATAAATTAATAAGAAGGGAATAAGCATTTTAACATTTTTTTGTAACAGTTTAAATGAGTAATTTAACCAATATTTCAGATTTTAAAAAATAAAATACTTAAAAATATTTTGTTTTGCAAATGTGAAATCTGTATGATACAACTTTCAAGTTCTTTTTCCTTTTTCTCCTTAATCTAATGTAAAAAGGGATTTTCTTTCAAAAATTAAACCCATGTTTTAATTTTATCTATGTATTTAATAGGGTTTAAAACACAGATAAAGAAAGTAAAAGACAAACCTTGTAATTACAATGTTTTAGTTAAAGTTGATAGCCCTAAGTAGCGAGCACATAGGAACGTGGGATGATTTAACGAAGATGTTGCGCAGGTTGTTGAATAACATTAGATGAACAACACCCTAAGAGCTGATTTGTAGATGAAAGACAAGTTGTGTGCTGTCTTCCTTAGCAGCGATGAGTTGAGGTAAGAGAAGGTGTTATATAAGACGAAGCTGAATTTATGTTGAGCTGGTAACTCATTGTTCAATGCTGACGACAATGGAGCTTGAGTGAAAAGATGATTTATACACTGAGGCTGCTTTAGCCTATAAAAGTTAAATAAGTATAATGTCACACATTGATACAATTTTTCAAGGTTATTTACATAGTAACCTTGAAACATGTAATTCAGGATTGGTGCTAAATTAATTCTTTTACCTCTTCTAAAAATGCGCAACAGTAATCTTTATTTTCAATTTTGTACTTATTAATAAAAATTAAAAAAAAAAAAAAAAAAAAGCAATTAACATCTAAAGCAAAACATCAAAAATGAGACAAGATTCATGATTGTTTACCTTGATCTTCCTCTTTTAGGACCTCTACAGTCTCTGGCATAGTGGCCACGTTCTCCACATTCATAACATCGCTCATCTGGGTTGTAGCGAGGTGGTGGTCTATACGATGACCTAGATTTTCCACTGGACAATTCTACTCTCACACGTCGTCCACAAAGAATTCTAAAATCAATTTTTTAAAAACAAGTATAAGAAAATTGCTTCTCTTAAATCAGGCAACACAAACTTACAAGTCAATTTAATTTATCACTAATTATAAAGGATTACTTGATTTATACCAACGTCAATCAAATTATGTCTAGGTTGTCCGATTTAATATAAACTTTCAATGATAAATTAGTAAGGTTTTTCATAAAGGACCAGATAAAATGCTTATTTTAACTTTGCTGGAAGATTGAAATTCGAATATAAAGTCTAATATATATTTTTTTTTATCATCTGCATGCGATTCTGAATAAAACTGAAAATGTGAGATAGATAGAAAAATATGTCACCTAAGTGATCATACACCAAGACAATTTTGAATCAATTCATAAATAAAATTAATGCCTGCTGCTTTAATTTTGGAGACATTCAAAAAATTTTTAGTTTTGATTTCTGCTTATTTCACTATAAAAAAAAAAAAAAAAAAGGCTCATAGTTATAAGGAAACACTGTAGAAGAAATGCAATCAAGTGCAAGGCAAGAAATGGTTATAAGGCAAAGTTAGCTCAACAGGATCAGATTCATAACTAGAAAACTTGTGAAAAATCTTCATTTAAGAGCAATGAAAATTTCTAATTAACTGAAAACTTTTTAATTTCTCTTGAAACTTTAAAGAATACTCGTATCAGCAGTATAACAAATGCATTCCTCTAAACCATCAATGATAAATTATATTCTAATATGTTTTGGGCTTGTCTATTTTCAGATATAAACAAACTTAATATTTTTCAGTTGCAAAGTTAAGTATATGAGAATATTCGCAGGTCAAAACTTCAAATGACAACCTATCACAAAAAAAAAAAAAAAAAAAAAAAAAATACTGCAATATAAAGTGAGTTGAACTCATCATTCCATTTAGGCAATCATGAAAGTTAGGTACGGAATTGGGTGCTGCACTATTGTACAATTTTCCCGATGGGTGGTTAGTTATATGCAGAATAAAAAAGAACTGAGTTAGTGAGTTTTACATCAGAAACATGTAAAAACCGTGTTGAATAACTTTAGTTGACTTGGAAAATCAATAAAAAAAAAAGTTTTATAATGTTCTATATTATTTAAACACAGTTTTGTTTTTTAGATTCTTAGTTCATAATAGAACAGTATTCAATTGAAATTCATGTGAGCCGCTCAGATCGTAATATAACTTGAACTATCTATTCTTGATTATTAATTCGATAATTACTAAGACATAATGAAAAGAATCAATTATATAATCGAAAAATTTCATACTTTCCATCTAGCCCTCTTACAGCATCTCTTGCATCGCGCGAGTCTTCAAATTCAACAAAAGCAAAACCAGGCGGATTACGAGCAACCCAGACATTTCTTAGCGGTCCATAGTAACTGAATGCATCTTCCAATTCATGTCGAGTACCACTATTTCCGAGTTCTCCAACATAGACCTTACAATCTAAAGGTCCTGAATTGCGATAACGGGAGGACATTTCAGGATGTGCTACAAAATAAATCAATTATAATTACTTAAATCTTAACACTAACATATAACAAATAATCGTTAGTTTACTTAGTAAAATAACATTACCATCCATTAAAAATACCAATTAATATTTTAAAAGACAAGGAAAAAGTTATTGTACCTTGCTTTACAATTAAGTAAATATAGTATTTTGAAAATTTATTGTTTTATGCACAACGGTATCAAAAAATGGCACCACCTTTCATTAGATTCGGCTGGCAATCTTAATTCACTTTACTTTAAAAATAACATTAAAATATAAAAAAATTAAATTTTAACACCAATTATTTTAATGTTCTTATTATTTTTATATTTATAGAAAAATATATAAATATCAAAATTTAAATAAAACTCAATGATATTTAATATTTTATATCAATCCTCTTACACTGTTCTTCAGAACATTACAAATATCAAAATAAAATGCTGTAACTTTTGATTTTATAAATTAAAATTTTTTAAATAATTATACTTTTTATTTGAAGGCTATTTTGTGAAAATTTTTTTTATAAAAAACGATTAATAGTACGATTTTTTTCAAATCGATTTCTATCAGTTCTAATTTGAAAGACAAAAAATCTGGCATCATTTGAGGTCTCTTCGGAATCGCATTAGAACCTATCTCACGTGGCGGCGAAATATAGTCTAGGCCTCAGTTATTATATTAAATAACTTATATTATTGTTTAAAAGGTAAGTTCATGTTTAATTATTGTTATTTAAGAATATAAATCCTTGCAATACAATGTTATATTAGTATATTATGTAATATATTGTTGCTGTAAAAATTCTCATTGCATACAGAATTACCTGAATATATTATATTATTATACTACTGGAAATGATTGAAAGAATTCGAACTTGAATTGTTCAGCTTGATCAAGTATCTTATAATTTATTGATTTTATTCTTTTAAATACTTCATAGTGGAAACTCTAAAGAAAAGTTTCGTTAGGCCTAAACGCACACGTATGAACATGCTTGCTTTGTGAAATGGCAAATAATAAATGGATAGTGAAAGCATTTTCTTTTCTCGTGATATATAAATAATTTTAGGTGTAGTATGTAAATTCTTAACCAACTTGTTGTACTCTAGAGGTTTTTCAGTAATGTTAGTTTAAAAATTTTAAATTTAAAAAATATATTTGCGGTACAGTTATCGGCCATTTTTACATTACGCCACATGGTGCAAACTTTTTTTTTAATACGTTGCAGATCATTAGTAGTAATGTGGCTAGATTTTGCTATATTTGACCAAATAGCATACGAAGGCATCTTCCAGCAAAGTTTACGATTGCTAAAAAAATATCTTTTTTCACTTTTTAAAATAAGCATATCTGTTTCGTTTTTACTAAAGTCAAGTGTTCATTTTTAATTAATGTTTTAATTTAATATCTAGGCTAATTTTTGTAACCAAGTAAAATTTCATTGTGTTAATAGAAATATCCTTCGGGTGTGCAGATTTAAATAAGTTGTACAATTTTATTATATTAAATGTCAATGAGAATAAGCAAATTGTATTACAACTTCTGAAAATTGGTATAATTTGATTATAAATTTTTTTTTTTTTTTTTAAATCTGTAATCAGAAAAAATGGAATGAAATGTTTTGGCATTTTATGGTTTATTTTGCTTTATTTCATATAGTCTATATTATTACTGAATCTTGTTTTATTTAAATGCCTTCATTTTGTTGTGTTTCTGTATTAGTAGAACCCCAATGTTTTATTTTGTACCTTTAAGGCATTTGTTTTCATTAACATGTAACCTTTATTTAACTTCGCTCCTTTGTGTTGTAGCTGCTTCCATATTTTCACCAGTTGGTGACAAAATCAGGTGGCTCTAATTTGGAATGTTTAGAATCATTTAAATGTTAGGTTAAAAATTAAACATTGTTATGTAATGGTAAAAGTGACTGTTGTCAGTTTAATTTATGAAATTGTATTAATGACTGACATTGAAATAATAATACCAATAATCTTTTATTAATTCATTGGTATTATACATAGAATAGTAATAAAGGAAAGAATGCATCTGGATTGTCAGTTTGTGGTCAGTAAAGAGAAGTATGGTAATGAATGGGTTTCTTATGCCTTTTATAAGTCTTTTACAGCTATCATTGGGGATTGCTTTTGTTGACTAATCGATATTTTTTGTATATTTTAAAATTAGACATTCTTCAATGATTTAATTTTTGTCATTTGGTTAAAAGTTTACCTTATTTAAATGCCATTTTTATTTTGATAGTTAAAAAAATAGTTGTCTGAAAAACCATATTTTCTAACTTTTTGATTTTAAGGCTAAAAAAACAGCAATTTTAAAAAAAGGAAAACCTACGAAGTTGTGAAGAAGGGTAGTATCGAATATTTTCCAAAAATTAAAGGAATAACTGGAAAAGTTGCACAATTAACTTCAGTATTGTTTCACTCTAATTGGTATTTTTATTTGCAGTATAATACATATATAAAATTCGTATAAGTAATATATTAACAACTAACTGAAAAATATACCCTTAAAACCGGAAGAGAAATGTGTATCACTTGTTAAATGAGTAATCATTTCACTCATTTGTTTAAAGGAAAAGATATTACAACTGCTGCTTGAAGTTTTGAATGTGGACAAAGATGTGCATAATTTAAACATCAGCAATTGGATTAATGAATAACTTGTTTTTAGAAAATAAAATTGATCCTCAATACTAACAGAATAAAGACATTTAAATGTGACATGTTGACGTGTAAGGAAAATTAGGCAATACAACTCTAAGGGTAAGTCAATTTATTACATGGAGATGAAATTTACAAAACAGAAAATATGATGCATTATGAAGAGTGATTTCAGAAAACTTCTATTCATAAACAACAGTGCCATACCACAGTGTTTTTCCTGGAACCATTTTAAATAAGTCGGAAGGGAAATATCTCCTATTCAAGATTGACAGCGAACAGCTGCTAAAATATCTTACTTTATCATTGTGAATTTAATCTAATTGATCCAAAAGGATATATCATTACTGACAAAACTTGTAAAGAAGCTGATGATAAAGCTGACCTATGTCATGATATAGTAACTATTAAAAGATGGGTTAGAGGCTATTTTCGTTTGAACATAATTTTTAAAAGATTAGAACTCTCACAATAATCCTGTAATATTTAAAATTAATTAAATAGATCTTGTTTTAATCAGATATGATTATCGCTTTAAAAAAAAAAAAAACCTTGCTAGATTTAAATATTTAGTTCATGTAGAGCTTACAATATAAACTTGTGATCTTGTAACTACATTTATAAAAAAAAGTTATGTACTGTTATTGTGTTCTACCCATTCTAAAAATTTAAAATTAATAAGTTCTGAAAATACCTTGCTGCCATCTTAGGTTTTATATTATACTTTTAAAAATGTCTATTTTTTAAAATTGTCTACTAGTTAAATTTATAATATGTTGGAAGAATTCAGGACTTTTATATATAATGATAAAATGCAACATAAAGTAGTCCAATTTGTTTTGTGTACCTTTACTGACAATTTCTAAGATTTCAAATCAGATTTCTGTGGGATCCACAATTATTTCCAAGTATGCATAATTCAAAGGTTGTAGTGTTGAAAATTTTAAACTTAGACATTACTCCTTTGGAAATTTTCATGTTATCTGTTTGGAAATCGTTTTCCAGAAATACTTATTACAGTCATGGAAATATAAGTTAAGGTTTAAGTAAGATGGACTTCAACAAATTTTATATTGTAGTTATGTTAGAAAAGATAAGATGGGAGTTTTTAATTTGTTTTGCCTAGATTGATATGGATTTAAAAAACTTCAACTTTATTTACAATTTCCTCTGATTATATAGTCTGTGAAGTTTTATTTATTTTTGTCTTGTGTTTGTAACATGGTTACAATAGAAGTGCACAAGTGATTACATAAGAATACTTTGATTGTAATAAAAAATTTTAATTTAAAAAAATTCATAGTATTTAACAAAGATTACAGTGATTAGATTAGTAATGATTGTAGCTAACAGCAGCATAATAAGAGTGAAAGTTAATTTTAAAGGGGTTTTAACTACTTAAATATTTTTATTTAAATTATACAAAATCAAAAACTTTCTTTTGAAATTGTTTTATGTCGCATAACAAGCAATCTGTTTGTCCATTTGCAAATTTAAATCTGGATGTTTTCTTTTCCTCACAATCTGGTCTAATTATTTATTAGAAAGGTGATGGGTAAAATTAAGCAATATTTTTACACTTGACCTTGAGAAATATTTTTGTTGCATTTAGTAAAAACTACTTTTAACGAGGCAATAAATGAAATTAAGAATTCAGTTTGGTAAGTTTTTTTAATAGTAAGAATAAAATTTGCTATCTGAATC
This sequence comes from Caerostris extrusa, assembly GCA_021605095.1. NCBI lineage: Eukaryota > Metazoa > Arthropoda > Arachnida > Araneae > Araneidae > Caerostris > Caerostris extrusa. The sequence goes on along the minus strand of BPLR01012927.1, from coordinate 25,941 downwards.
TTTTAAATTTCATTATTATGTGTTAGTAAATTTAAGTGATTAACCCTTTGCACTCGAAGTTTTTCATTCGTATTACCAGCAACTCGAAGCGATTTTAGTGAAAAGATCATATTCACATGTAAGTTTGATATATGCATTATTTATATTGTTATTTGCATTGTCTCCGTAGCAGAGCCATCGAGCTTGAAGACAAATTTTAAATGGCTCTGCACCAGAGCCCTCGAGTGCAAAGGGTTAAATAAGCTAATGCATATGTTTGAGATAACATGGAAACTATTTTGAACTTGGTATCTTAGTTACTGGCATTATTTTTTGAAACTTTTACGAAATGGTAATACTACTATAAGGTTTATTTCTTAACTTAAATTTAATATTTATCATTGGAAATAAAGGGTAACTTAGTTGATTAAAAAGAGAATTTTTAAAATGAAACGCAATATTTATATTTTATACATGTATTGCTTAGATACTTACAAATCTTGTCTTTATAGGTATCAAACCTGTTGGATTCGTAGAAAATGTCTTTGGCAAAAGATTTACTTCATCCTAGCCCTGAAGAAGAACGAAGAAAGTGCAAGCTAAAAAGATTAGTTCAACATCCTAATTCTTTTTTTATGGATGTAAAATGCCCTGGATGTTACAAGATTACAACAGTTTTCAGTCATGCACAGACTGTAGTTCTCTGTGTGGGTTGTTCTACTGTCTTGTGCCAGCCCACAGGAGGTAGAGCACGTCTAACAGAAGGATGTTCATTCAGAAAAAAGCAACAATAAAATAAAAAAATGTGAAAAAAATCGGCAAAAATGTCATTGTAATTGTTTTTTTATATATACCATGCAAAATAAAAGCTGCTGGTGTACATATTCTCATGTTTAGGATTTTTTTATATTTAAAGATATGATATATACATGTTTTGATTTTCTTGGAAGTTATCCTATTAAAAGTTTGAGATTTCATATTAAATATTAAATCCCAGTTGTAAATTACTATTCTTTGTTTTAAAGTTTGAAAAGTAGTGCTATTAATTTAATATAAATAGTTTTTTTTTTTTTTTTATAAGAGAATATTCTAAAAACATTTGATTTTCCTAATTGGCCCTTTTTTAATTAAAAAAATACATTTATTTAAAACTGTATACAGTATGTTGTATTTTTTAAAATTTTGTCAATCAGTATTTAAGCTGAAGAGAAAAAGCAGAGGTTATTTAAATTTTTAATAAGACATGAAATTTTTTTTTTTTTATTTTATAAGCTATATTTTAAGTATTATTAGGGTTGTAAATAAACTATTTTAATTCTAATTGTGCTTAAATTTATTTTTCAGATAACAAGATTTAACTGCAACATTATTTTATTCAAATTTATTATATAATTTGATTTATTAATTATTAAAATAGTTATGTTTATGAAGAGTAATGATCTAGATAAACTGTGAAACATTATATTCTATAATATTAGTAGTATTTACACTCATCTCTGTATTTGATGTATTTAAATGCATTTTTAAAACTGGAGTGAAAGGACTGGATATCAAAACATTATACATTTTTAAATATTGTTAGTCCAATTTTATTGAATATATTTTCAAAAACAAGATTTTTTCCTTATGTATAGTGAAAAATGCCCAAGTTTTTGGTTTAGTTCATTTTTAAAAATTAAATTTATAATACTAATTCCATGTATAATTTTATCACCATTTAAAAATATTACAAATTTGAAATGGAGGAAAAAGCCATCAGTAACTATAATATGAATATAATAACCATAAAAATTAAAGCTTTTATAAATTTCAATTAAATAAAATTTAAATCAAGTTTAAATTCCTTAATCAGCAGTGTAAAATACATAAATATTTTTTTGTTTAAATACTTGAAAACTTTGGATTTAAAAATGTATGTTAATGATTAATAATAATTCTAATTTGTATATCAACAATATAAATTATTTACGAGATCTCATTTCTCTTGCTATAAAAAAAATATATATAGCATTCCTGTGGACTGTAAAGTTATTGAACATATTTTGAGAGCTAAAGTTAAATTTTATTATTGCTATTTAAAAGTAAATTTCTGACATTTTAAAATATAGTTGAATTTTTACCATTAAGAATAAATGTAATTTAAGCTAATAAAAAATTCAATTTGTCTACATCATTCTTAACAATATGTACACATAAGCAGTAAACTAAAATTGAGTGATCTGTTTATAGCAGTTTTGAAAGTACACTTGATAATTTTTACAAAATCATGAAATTGTTCTGATCTTTTTTATTGGGTATTTTTTCTTTTTATTAAGAAATTTAAATCAAATCTATGAATTTCAACTTAAGATTAATCATTTCTTCAGAACAAGAATATGTTCTGTCAACAGGATAATTAAATTTTAATAAAACACTGGTCTTTAGAAAGATATGATTCAATTAAAATTTTAATTTTTTTACATTTAAATTCTTTTTTTTTAATGCCTAACTTGGTTCAATCTAAACTTTATTTTATCATATCACATTGTTGTCAATGCTTTTTACAGGAAAAGATAATTCAAAGTTGGATGAATACATGACATTTTGTTAAGTGTTGGTACATTTATATTAATATAATTTACTTCAGTTAAGGCAAATGGTTTAAGTATTTTTCTGTAGTGCATGATGGCATGGGATTGATTGGTGTTTTAAAATAGCTTGATTCTGTCATTTAATAACTTGCAAACCTTTTGTTAAATTCTGCTTCCACTGTCACTGAGCATGATGATGAAAAATGAAGAGTTAGAAATGGTGATAACTTAAAAAAGATGGATAACGGAAATTCCCATGTTTGTAAACAAATAGTAAAATTTAATGTCAAGTGAGGAGGATCATAAATTATGAAAAATTATTTAATTTGAGGAATTGTCATGTTCTGAAGAGTAGTACTTGAGCATTTTATTAAATTGTCAATAGCTGATAGGGATTTAAATAATTAGAAAATCTTAAACAGTGAACACATTTTCTGTAATGTTAATTCAGCCAAAACATTTGTTTCATCAGTAGACCTTGTGCCCCATGTATGATTTGCATGTCGACAAGATGCTTTAAACATTCTGTTTAGTTTACCCAATTTTGGAAGCAGTTGTTGCAACATGCAGCCATCCTGTAGACTAGCTCATGTTGATAGGAGTAAGGCTGCTTAAAAATTTGTAACATGTTTCCTGTTTATTTTTAATCAAAGGAATACAATTGCATATGTATCCATGGCCATCTGTACCTAACAAACCCAAGTTTTGGGGACATAAAATACTGACTTTATCATAGTTAAAAAATCAATGTCATGTTCACATACATTAAAAACATTGTTCAGCTTTGTTTATCCTCACATATTTTATATTCTGTAAGACTTTCTAAATGTTATTTTTTTGAATATTAATTCTGAAACCTAAATTTACAGCTTGAGTGCACCGAAAATAAAGGCAAATATAATTGTTTAGGAACAGCCTGATAATTTTTGTATTATACTTTTCTGCCTCTTGACTAGATAAAATTTGTCCCTTACATTTCCTGTAGTGAAAACTAAATTTGCTAACAATTAATGTGTTTTTCCAATTCATTTCTGATACATCAGTATATATAAATTTTTTTCTTTAATGAAGGATTAAAATTTTAAGTTCTGAAAAATCTTTTTTTTTGTTTTGTTTAAAATTAATATGTTTGTTGAAATCTTAATGGATATTTAATTTTTGTTCACACAAGAGATTTTTTTTTTTTTTAAATCAAAATTCACTGGAATAATGACATTGCTTTTTAAGAGCAATTTTTTTTCTCCAAAACATAACATAATAGTATAAATGAATGTGAAACTTGGTTTTGAATTTTGACTTCTAATGAGTTATATCAGAAATGTCACTTTCAAATAAATAACAATGATGTTATATGAATGCAGACGATGTTGAAGTCATGGACTTAAAACTTATTCTTGATTGCGAATTCTGCAATTTTTCATAGAAAAAAAAAAAGTCAAAAGGACAATTCTAACAGAATATTCTATTCCGAATACAGTTTTTTTTTTTTTTGATTGTAAACTGGAATTTCTATTTTTGTGGAACGTTTGATTCTAATTGTTAAAATAAGATAGCATATGCATATGAAAAAATACCATTTGACAACAATTACTTAAAAAAAAAATGTTTTTGCTTGATGAGATAAAAAAAAAACATCAACTTAAAAAAAAAAAAAGCCGGTTTTTAATATAAAGTAATTTACGTAATCTTGTTATATTTACAATGCAAATAATAAAATAATTTAAAAAAACAACTTCGAGTACAGAATCGAGTTTGTTCCCTCGGCATTGACTTGACGCTTTGAGATGTATGCTAGCTGAGGCTGCTTTATCTCAATTTATCCAAAAAAAGACTTTCCGATACCACATTTTAATTTATCGAGATAGTTATGTTATTATGTAATCTGGCTGGAGCTATGGTAGAATGGCACTAGATCGTTTTAAAGGTGGAATTAGATTTCAACAGAGGATATCAGGATTACAATGGTATTCTACAAATTCATATCACTATCGGTTCAAAAACTATTTTATTACTAAATTTATTACACACTTTCCTTCCTTTTCCGATTTTTATAATGGGTATTAAACTAAAAAGAAATATGCTTTGTCGTTTGGGTTCGAATCGATATTTTGATCAACGACTTGCAAGATGTTAAAAAAATACTTGATGCACTCAATCATCGACGTTCCATAAAAATAATGCGATTAGAAAGACAAAATTTTCTTTAGATTGATTGTGAGAAGATTTTCTTGGGTTTTACAAAAAAATAGTGTGAGGAATTTAAGGTTATTGTTATTTTGCAAAGCTAGATACTTGATCCGAATTTGTTCGCCATTGGTATCGTAGGTAATTTGTAGATTCACCATTACCTAGAGTGCAACGTGAAGATCTAAGGTTGCAGCACCATATCCACTTTGGTACCACCTCAATTTGGAACAATTGGAAGGAGGGATTGCTGAATGAGGCGCTTCTACTGCTCGTTCTCTATGAATCCAGAGGTGGGATCTATAGATTTATCGTGATCCTCCCCGTTGTAGACCAGGGGTCTCCAAACTGTTTCGGTCGCGGGCCAAAAATTGAAAAAAAAAAAAAAAAAGTTTGGCGGGCCAAGAAAAATTTTGTTAAAATTTTAAAAACAATATACAAGTATTACAATTTAAATATGTTAATGAGTAGAATGAAATCGAGATTTCATTTTTAAAAGTTCCTTATAGTGAGGTTCGAAGTAAGAATCTCACTATAAGGAATCACAAATGCTCATCTGTCAGTCTACTTCTGAAATAATTCTTTTTAAGGTTCATAGTTGAAAACACTTGTTCACATGTATAAGATGAAGCAAACACAACACTGATTTTCTGGCAGTGAGATATTGCATTTGGGAAACCTACTTTCGATATTGATTTGTAAAACTCTAAGTTTGGCATATTTAGAAACAACTGCTTGAGATGATTGTTAGAATGTAACTCAATTAATTCAACTTGCAAATCCTTTCCGATTGAAAGCTGTCTGGGCCTGCTATTTCCGTCGATTTAGGTTTTGTAGAACAAAAATAGAGAAAGTAAAAAGATTATCATTCCTTTGAAAAAAAGGAAGAAATAAAAATAATATTTAATCAAAGTAGAAAAGGAGATGGATATATAATGTATAAATATATATTTCTTTTTAATTTGCCTCGAACCGGCAAATTAAAATTCTATCCGCGGGCCGTAGTTTGGAGACCCTGTTGTAGACAATGTTTTTTGTACTCTTGACGAGTTTTGATTTCATCTGCCTTAGTTAACACACTATTCATCATATCTCTCTAACTTTTAATTTGAAAGCAATTATGTTCTGTACCGCCCAGTCATCTAGGTCTTTTATGGTTAGATGAATGCTGGGGGGGGATGGGGTGGGAGGACAATTTTTTAACTGGCGACCGTAAGAAATTTCTCACCTGTATATAATTTCAAAATCTTCATGTTGACTTTCTTCACGCAGTTTGACACTTCCGTTGTTGATGAATTTTGAAAATGGCTTGTAATCCCTACCGCTACAAGACTTTCCTTGTCAGTACCAACATTGCTCTTCTGGTAAATAGGCTTGTTAAACTCGTTTCAAAATTGTTTTTCCACAATTCTGCCTAAAACAATTAATAAGAAATATTATTTTGTTGCATCGCTTTTTATGTTAATCTTCGCTTTATCATTGAGATTTTTTAATTTAATTGCTTTTAAACAACATGATTTTATCTACGTAATTGATTGTGTTTAGTAGTTTTTTACATTAACACGAGGTTTAAATTGTACTTCATCTGTTCGTGAAATCATATATCCAGATTATAAATTCGTGAAAGGATTTCCTTTGCAAGCAATTTTTCAGTTTGCTATATAATTTGCTATATAAGCATGTATTCTATTGTGGAAATTACAAGAACGGATGTACAATAAAAAAACTTCAGTTCTTTTCATGCAGTTTATCGTATCTTGCATTGAAATAGTAATTCATTTCAGAGTTAGTTGAATATATTTGATAACTGTATACTTTAAAACAAAGTTAAATATTCTGATTTTAACTAATCATGGTAGTCGGTGTATTTCAGATAAATGGTTTAACTTTGGTGTAACTGGGAGAGCTATTGGAATTCTATTATTAATACAATCAACTCAAAGATAACATTTTATAATATGTTGCTTAAAATTCAATTGCTTAAAACTTCTGTATTATAGACAAGTTTTTGTTGGCTAGATTTTTCCATTTATGAAGATTCTATGCTATTCAGGGCTAGATTTTCCTAGAGGACCTAGGCTGAGGCCTAGTTAGCCTAAAGATCAAGAGAGGCCTACATTCAAACGCATAAGCCTTCAAAAAATTCTACATTATCGCATACAGATTTGTATCGAATAATATTCATAGAAAATACTCAAGTTGCCTTCCCAATGTGGAATCAATCTTACGGCTGTTTCTCAGTTTAATAGTCACTAATTGTACTGGGGAAGGTCATTTTCAAAAAATATCAAGAAACAATTAAGAAGCACAATGATCCAGACGAGATCGTCTTCATTAAGCATTTTTTGCATCGAAAATAAAACCTTCAGAAAAATAGATTTTGATGAACTTATAGAAAAATTCTGTGTGAAAAAGTTTAGAAAGAAATTCTTCTAATCTGCTATTTCGTTTTAAATTCGCATTTGATGTTAGTAGCACGATTCGCATTTGATGTTAGTAGCACGATTCGCATTTGATGTTAGTAGCACGATTCGCATTTGATGTTAGTAGCACGATTCGCATTTGATGTTAGTAGCACGATTCGCATTTGATGTTAGTAGCACGATTCGCATTTGATGTTAGTAGCACGATTCGCATTTGATGTTAGTAGCACGATTCGCATTTGATGTTAGTAGCACGATTCGCATTTGATGTTAGTAGCACGATTCACTTACTACAATTACCAAAGTTAACAAGCAAAGTGAACAGGATTGGGTAATTTAATAACGAAGTTAACCTTAAATTTCAGCTTGAAGGCTTTAAAAAATTGCTTACTATAATGTAAACTATTTTAGAATATTTATTGCATTTGATTATGCCATTTTTTTTTTAAATATGACATCTTGCACGTAGATTGTATTTCTCTATTTCTGTACATTCTAGTTCGTTGGGATGGCCGTCTTCATACTGGGTATTAACATGCAACAGCTGCTCTCTTCCCTGCCATTCATAGCTATATCGCCCATTGCTGGAACAATCAAGGCAGTCATAGCCGCAGGCTTCTTTATCTTGGTCACTGGAGTTACTGGCGTAGGATTTGCCTGTATAGAATCCCTATGGTTCTTTTTTCTGGTCAGTATTTTCAAACGCTTATTGCATTTTACGATTAGGTGATTATTTGTGATAAATTATATCTAATAATCGATATTCAAAGCAATTGCATGTTTTTAAAAGTCCAACATAATTATTGTTATATCTAAAAAGACTGATATGAAACATGACTTTTTATATCTGAGATGAATTTCGTGCTTTGAAAATGGGGCTAAGTTATTCCACTGTTTTATAATTTATTCATACGTTTGCTGCCGACTAATTCAAACTAGTAAGTAAATGTATTTTTCCTGATAAGAAATTCATTTTTTAAAGGACTTTTAAAAATTTGTTTTCGTACAAATTTTGGCTTAGAAGTGCATTTTTTGAGTGATTTACATAAAGCAGTGTTCTGCAATATTTTAATTCGTAGAACTTCTACGAATATTGAAATATTTAATGAAACGCATTTCTGTGAAAAAAAGTAACAAAGTAATATAAATCGTAGAACACTCGGTAAAGTTTTGCAGAATCTAATTTTTTTGTTATACAGTAATTGGATCCATTATGTTATCGATGCAATTATTCAAATCTTAAGTTTATGGAATAAAATATGGTTATTTCCTCAGATAATGTTCTAATATCAAACGCATAAAGAGGCTTAGATGTCATGAAAAATCTGTGCAATCTTCATAGAATCTGTTTCATCCAGTGAAATTTAATACAGTTGTCATTTTTTAAAAATTTAAAACACTATATGCTAATAAATAAGCTAAGTATATAATTTAAGGAAAAACTATGCTATACGGAATATTGCAGATAATTTTATAAACTCTTCAAATTTAATTTCATCGAATTTAAAGCCTCTAGTGTTCTTAAGTGATGTACATTTTTTAAACTGCAGATAATTTCTAGATTGCGTACTTCTCTTCAAGGAAATCTTCGCAGCCTAGTGGCCAATTGTCTAGCTTTTTGGCCTTTAGTACCACAGGTTTCAGATTCGAATCATGGCGGTGGCATGGATGTTTGTTAGTGGTTCGGAATCCACGTTAAATTGTAGGTCCCGGTCTAATTAGCCTAAAGTGTGCATAAAATGACAGTAGAGCGACAAATCAACAAAGGAAATAAAAATGGTGTATATGTAAGTGTACCATTTTTTTTTATAAAAAGGGAAAATGATATTTTAATTTTCTATGTGACTGAGATGCATTACAAAAAAAGCTAATGCTGTAGGAATTTTCTGAAAATGTAATACAAAAGATTTACAAATTAGCCATTAGCATTCGAACATAATTTTAGTAAAATGTTGAAAATTTAAAATTTTAAGTTTTGAGAAATTCTAGATATTGGATTATATATTGTTATAACTTTTTAAAAAATTCCCAATTTTAGATGAATAAAATGTTTACTGATATTTTAAATTATACATTAGAATACTTTGACTGGGCCTGAATGGCCGAGTGTCTAGCGCTCTGACTCTTGGTGCCACAGGTTTCGGGTTCGAGTCCCGGCGGTGCCATGGATGTTTGTAGTGGTTCGGAATCCACTTTAAACCGTAGGTCCCGGTCTCCTATGACTGTAAGAGCGTCACGGAGCAGAAGTCAGACTTCTACCTACGGGTGCTCCATCAGAACAGAAGCTGCATTCCTCCTTCCATGAGGGACACAACAACAACAACAACAACAACAATACTTTGACTTAAGATTATTTTGAATACAGTGAAAATGAGATGTGAAGTTCAGTAGCGGTGTGTATAGTTAGTAGCCGTATCGACTTGGATTCAATACCGTTATTGATATCGTCGAGGTTAACGTAGTAGATAAAGTGCGTTCTACTCCATTTCAGAAGATGCACAAGTGGACAGGAATGGCTCTTACGAGACCAAACGAGGATTAAATTGTGAAAATATCTAAAACTACTCAGTGTGATTGGGATCGATATATTTGATTAAACAGAAGAAAATGCATTGGAATGAATTTATGGATGTGTATTCATTGAAATTTCAAATGTCTTCTGTTGCGCGGGATGTCTTGAGGATACGACATGATTGATAATGATGTTGACGATCGCGCTCAAAGCACTTCTATAGTTTCCGAGAGGATGACCTGATCACATTTGAAGCTTAATTAAACTGAGCACAATACAAGTGCAACCTAATTGAGAACATTTTGGTGTGAACTTGGATTTCGCCAGTTAATCATATTGCTATTTCGTTGTGTAGGGAATTTGACTTCTGTTGAGTGAAAAATTGTAGATTCGGATGTTTGAAAATGCTACTGGAGTTTTTTGATGGTTTAATGATATCAGTCTGCACTTTTAATATGGACATCTTCATGAATGACTTAATTTGTGATATACCAACACCGTGACCTTCAGAACTTTGGGCAATTTGAATTTTGATTTTAGTTGCGCAGTGCATCTTTGACTTGCCAATATAGTGATGTGCATTAGTCGTAGCTTTGATATTCAATATTTCCGCATTGACACGGGTTTCTGGTTTTCGTTCCTATGATATTCAACTATGAGATAGCTCTTATTCAATCTTTTTTGCTATATATACATAATCTTAATTTATAGAAATTGTAGTAAATATTCACTTTTTCTATGAGGAGTTAAACTCAATAAAATTACATTGATTTTCTGTATTTTGGAGCCATGGGATTCATTGTGATAATGGAATTTGCCGCTGGCGCTACTCTTCTGATCGTAAGAAATACAGTAGGTGAAGATTTAACTATTTTACAATTTTTTTTATTTCTGCAATTTTTTTAAATATATTGCCATATTCCTTATTAGTTTTTGATATTTAACAAATCGAAATGAAACACTTGTACAGATACAAGAATGGTACAAGTGTTCGATTTTCTTTTAAACTGACGACTTTTTTTATATTGTTACAAAATATTTTATACTCTGGAAATGCTTTATACTTAGTAATAAAGTTTTTGGTGGTTATAAAAATTTTTATGAAAAGTCAACCATTTATTTGCATAGTTTTCACTTCTCATAATATCCTGATTAAAAAGTTTTTAAAGATTTATATTATTCACTCAACGTGATTATATCTGTAATATCCGCAGATATCTAGATCTTATCCGATAGTTATGATCAATACTTAAGTAACTAGACTTAAGTTGGCGATGAAACAGCTGTTTCAATTCTAAACACTCTTAAACAGCTTTCCCAACACCAAAAAATGAAATCTATTTTCAATGCAATGCTATGCTATTGAAGTCTATTGCCACATTGGACTCTATCAGCAATGAAATTGCTCATCTTTTGGCCAGGGAATGCACGTTTGATGTATTAATATCAAATGTTTCTTTGACCTTCTTCGAGATCTGTTACAAGATAAAAACTTCAAACCAACAGTTATGGGAAAATTTCTCGGATTCACTTCTAATCGTCCAGACCACCAATAGTAAGTAGGCTTGCAAGTGGACACATTAAATATTTTGATAAGGGGGCAGAAAGACTTTTTTCCAATGTGTAACTCGGAGCAGGCGTCACCCAAACACTTGTCGAAATGTGTTGGTTTTGACATGAATGATGTATCATGAGTCCTCATCTTGCTTAGGATTTTTAAAGAGACTTGTGGATTTGATTTAGCCTGCGGCTAGATCAAGTTCATCTAGTTTAAGCACGAGAAATTGTAAGTGACTAGAAGCGGTCAAATAGAAAGTAAACAATGACCAATTAGCCAATAATTCGGTTTGTGCATGCTGAGGTTTATTTTCATAAATCTTACTGAATTGATGCTTCCTCGTATGCACTGGGAAGAGCTTCCCTGTAGTGTTCAGGAGAAATGATTAGTAGGCCCAGGGACTCACACCTGAGAGGAAGTACGGCGCAGCAACCCGATTGTAACTGGCTGTGGTTGGGTTGAGATACTTGAGGTATAGGTTGGAGATCTCGAAGCTTTATTTACACACACACGCAATTAGACATACAATCTTTAACACATTTAAAGACAATTGTAGTTTCGTGGAAATCTACTTCTAAGCCGAAAACCCGACACTTTGCTGTACGTAGGATGCGTGAAGTGTACTTCCTCTCCTGGTGAGAGTCTGTAGACCAACTAATGCGCCCGCATGCGTTAAATATATTTTCTCTCGAGGAGATACTATAAACTAAACGTTTCTCAACAGAAGTGTGTGGTTATGCTGTACTTCCACTCAGGTGAGTCTCGAGACCTGACCATTTCTCCTAGACGCCACATGGGGTGTACTTGCTAGAGCGTAGGAGGAAGCGTGTTTACATTGTTTCAATGCCAAGTAGACTACAAACCATTCCTTTACAAGGCTAAGTTACACGCTATTAAATTTTCAATTGTCTAGACTATTCTAATTTTTCTTTTTGCGTGAAATGTATGGGTATTGTTCATTAACTGTATTTTTCGTTAACAATTTGAAGTTTTTACATAAATATAAGCAAAAGCTATTTGTATTTTAATATAAAATTTTTGAAATGTAAATATGTTTGTTCTTGGCGGTTTCCATTCGGTCATCATTTCTACAAAATAGTTTTTAAGTTAGATGCATGAAGTTATGCGTGTATTAACTTGATTATTGTAAATGTGTAAACAATTTACACAGCCGTTAGCTTAGAAGCGTTTAAGATAACAGCTGTATAAATGAACTCTAACTGGCTTTCTCCTTGTTTATATATTCTGAATTTTCATATTCTATACTTAAACTAAAATAAATTGTTGAAAGTCTACCATGTTCTTAAATGATGCTGATCTTAGTGCAGGAATTTAATATGCATGAAGTTTGAATCGATGCCTGTTGCTTGTGAAACAAAATTACTAATCCAACTGGCTTCTTTAATCTCGAAAATTAACCTCTTTTAAATATATACGTTATTATTTAGATGCCAAGAAAAATGCCAGAATGTAATTTAACTTAATGCAAAGTTGTGTAAAAAAAAAAAAAAAAAAAATTCTGCACAATTTAAAAATATGGCAGAACAGTGACACAAAAAAAAAAAATTATAAATCGTTTAAGCATATTATTCAATTAATTTAAAGTGCTCGCTTTTCTTTGAAAAAAAGAACTAGAATGATTCATTCTTATTAAATTCAATTTTTAATCACTAGTTCGATTTATATATCCCACCAAGCAACCAATACGCTAGTGATAAAGAGATTACCTTTAGGTGTGCTTTAGAACTTTTACATAAAATTGTCTCGTATTTGCGTGACATTGGGTAAAAAACCGGCCAACTACCGCCAGTAACTTCTGTCGTTGCCCGCAATCATTGTATTTTCCTAGTATTTCTGAAATCAGTCAGCGCCACACAGGCAATCAGTTTCATCCATGTACAAGGCGATTATAATTAAAGTTCCACTTTCAAAATGCTGTTAAAAAACAACACTTGAGTTTTAATTTGAACTGAAGATACTTGAAGACAGGGGAAACTGTAGGGCATAAAAAAAAAAAAAAAAAAACCATCCAATTTAGTAACCAACACTGTCACTGTTGAATGACTTGGAAGTCATTTTTTCCGTTAAAAAACCGAAACATCAAGCACATTGAACACTACAGTTTGTTTAATGTGCAACTCATGCCAAATACGTTATCATTTCGATTCAAAATATCACTGGCAGCCGAATTCACTCTATGCCGCTTACAGCGCCATCTATCAATACACTTTGGAATCGTTTTGATACGGTACCGTTTCCCCTTTCAAGCATCTTCAGTTCAAATTTGAACTCATTGTGACGAGTGTTTTTATTTATTTTATTTACAGAGGTGGACTATAATTATAATCATCCTGTATATTATGTATATTGGTTACCATCTATATTAATTTGATTACTTTATTTCATCATTTGTATGCCATGGGTATTTTGAAATTAAATCTTAATGTTTTTTGTTCCTACTTGACAATCTAAATCCAGTATTGTTATTTTAGGTTAAGAATTACGTTACTCGGTTGGAGTGCAGCAATGTAAGTATGGAATTTTTTTTTTTTCACATTTATACTAAAAGTTTGTTTTAAACTTGTTGTAATGCTTTTATTATACAATTGCAGGAATGCCCTGCTACTTTAGACAATTTGGTGTTGAATTACTCGCTACCAGTAGCTGGCCTTCTGGTTGGTATAATCTTGGTAGAGGTAAGTTTGGAATTTTTGAAAAACGTGTCTATGGATTTGCTACTACCGCTTATTAAAAAATATTCTAAAAAGTGCATGGGCTTTCAATGGAATAGAATTAAAGTTATGACGCCATCAGATGTGCTTGGGTTCCATTTCATAGAATTTTTTTTTAACCCAAAATTTTTAGAGTCGTTTTCTCTTACAAAAAAATCGTCGTTAACCAAGAACATCGTTGAGGTCGTCGTTAACCAAGGCGCCATTGTTCAAATATATTGTCATTCATCCAATTACAGAGAACAAATGTTAAATGAAGACCATACTGTTCATTGTTATTATAAATATATAGGAATTTTTAAAAGGTTGGATTTTTAAAAATTCAATCGCCTTCATAAAAATGCATTGGAAATTGTCATTGTTGCGTATTATTCCAATGATTTTCAAACTAACATGTTGTATGCAACTTCAATTAAAATTTAAAGTACGTTGTAAAATTTCGTTTAGTTAGAAAAAAAAAATTTAATACTTTACGAATGTACCTTGAGGTACTCCTCAACAACTGAACTGTTATAATTTACGCAAAAAATTTATTTGAAGTAATCTGTTAACCATGTGACCATGAAATCCATTATGTGACCATGAAATTTCCCACCATTCCCACCATTTGAATCATATATTATATAACATAATAGAATATTAAGATTCTCGAAATGATTCTAGAAATTTCACTCTCAAAACTCAGAATAAATATGTTTATCGACATGTGGTGCAATCGAGAAATATTACCATCAAAAGGATTGATAAAAATTCCGGCATTGTTTTGAATTTTTATCTAACAATGAAAGTACTCATCGCACGTTATTTGAGATAAAGTTTGTTTCTTATATTGAACTTTTCTGTGTCATAATTTTGAAGAATTTAAAATCTGTTTTAAATTTATTAAACAAATAAAAATATTTAATATACTTATTGTATTTAAAAAATTTAAATTTATCCATTATTTTTTAAAGAAAATTTAAATTTTTTCCCCTTCTATGTGGAGTTCATTTTTTTTTTTTATGCGCCAGGCATATTTATAAAGTTTAGTTTGATAAACATTTAATTGAAGTATGTTCCTAAAAATTACTAATGCTGAACTTTATTTTTAAAAAAATTTTTAATACTAATATCGAGGTTTTATATTAAAGGTATCTTTTTTTATAAATCAATTACTTTTCAATATAATGAAGAAAAGATAAACATGTTTGCGTTCAAGTGAAATAAGACAATATAAAATGTTAATGTTCTTCCAGACATAGGGTTTAGAAGTAAAAAATAAAAAATTATGAAACTGAAACATGCCTCTGATTTTCTAGAATAAATTCAATATATTATAAAAATATTTAATATTTCAAAGGATTTGTTTGGGATACAATTTGAATAAAAATATGCAATTTAGAATGGTGTATTTCTCTTAATTAACATTTTTATAATTACATCTCAAAAATTAGTGTTTTTAAATGATTTATTTGCACTAAAATAAAAGTTTTGAGAACATGAATTGACAAACTGATTTCCAGGTCGTGATGATGTATATCGCCATGAAGATGTGGATGCTCGCACGAGAACTCTCGAAGACAACCGAAACTCCGAGCATTGATGTGGCTCAAAACGTCCAAATGAGAAGCGGTAAATTATTTTTACGCTATTTTGTTTCTTGAATCTTGCTGTGTTGAATGCATTTCTTTTGTTTGCAATATGTTATGAATATTATTTGCAATATGCCATAAATGGGCTTCTAACACGTATCCTTCACGGGATAATGATTTGCAATAAACTAAAATTATTTCTGTGCAATATGCCATACTTGTTGGCAGCCACTAGGAAACCCCGTCTAATTTGTAATAGACTTTTTGTTGTTGTTGTACCGATGGTTGGTTGGTGGGGTTTAATGGCACAAGAGCCAGATTTGGCTATGCTGCGCCAAACGGTATTTTTTGTTACGGTCATAAAAAAAACAATAAAATAAAATAAACTTCATAAATACATGCAGGCAAAAACCGTAACAATATAAGAATGGTTGAAAGACAAAAATGACAATTGCAAAATAAGACAAAATGTACAAAAGCTTAATAAAATCGGAAAATTATCAAATTAAAATCTATCTACTCTAAAACCATGTCAGTGGCATCTTATTCCAACATATCGTCTTAAATTTGAAGAATTGGGGTCTTCCATGCGAGATTTGTTTCAAGTCATCGGGAGTAACAAAAGATGTCAATGCCTCGAACCTGTTTGTGTCATAATGTCTTTACCTATGAGGAAGAGTTGTTAATTGAACATTTTTTTTTTTTATACATGGACTAAAATAAATATTAAGACTAAAATAATTAAACGTATTTTTGAATTTGAGTAAGAAAATTTAATTTTCTGCTGAAATTTAATATCTCGATAAATATATTTATCTAGAGACAACAATTCAAATTGATGTTTGTTTAGTATGAGTTTCTAGTTCTCTGGAACTTCGTGCCACAACCTTTTGTGGTTTCGGATTCTACTCCTGGTGCTGTAGTGGTTCGTGATGTTTGTAGTGGTTCGGAACCTACTTTAAAACGTAGGTGCGTAGGCTGTCTTTTCGAAATACCTCAGTACTTAAGAATATTTTCAGTTAAATCAGTCAACTTGTCGTTGAATTCCTTGGAAGATTTAAAAAACAAAAGCTTTGGTTGCCACTTTATTTTTGGCACCCATCATTAAAGCTCAAAAGTTTTTTATTGGTCAATGTAATACTGAATAGCAATTAAGTAGATAAATTTAGATTTTATTTACATTTTTAAAAGAATGGGAGATGTTGGTTATCTCACAAGCTCTAGGGACGCTATCTGTATCGTTTCTGATAATCCTTCTAGCAGAAAGAAGACTAGCGATGTCCCGACAGGTGGAGAGATGTCTTCTGTTAGATAGGGGCAGGTGATGGATTTCTGCCATCTGATGACCGTCTGTTAGAACATGGTTATGCCTAGGGATTGCAATACCGGGATACCGAATACCGGTATTTTTGAGCCATTTGTATAATTTTCACAAGTTTAAATACCGTTTTTTTCGGTATTTACTAGAAATTTAGAATTCTTAACTGTGAAAGAATTCTTATGTGTGAAATTCTTATCTGTGGAAACAAGGTTGTAGTTGTGAAGAAAGTGTGCAAGATTTCGATAGTTTTTAAATTGATAAGTTTTATTCATATTGTATTTGCATATCATACTTTAGAGTTCAAAATATTTTTCAGATTTAATATATATACTGCTAAATAAATAAGAATTGGCGGTAACTAAAAAATTTTCAACTAACCAAAATAAAATACTGAAATCAGCTATATCCAAAACAAACCGACGAGAAATAGATTTATTTGAAGATGAGGGATTTAGAGGTAAATACTTGAAAAAGTTTATCTCGCATTGCTAACAGTTCCACGAACCTAGCGTAGATGCTGAAAGAGCGTTTTCGACAGCTGGTAATTTTTGCACAAAATTACGTTCCAGGCTTAATGACAGTACAAGTGATCTTAAAAAACATAATGCATCAAATTTCAAAAATTTGTAATAGTACCACAGACTGAATAGTGATATTTACACTCTTGTGATTTAAATAAGATGCTCCTTTACTTTTTGCGATTCTTTATATACTGTCATAGTTTATAATTTACAAATTTTTTTGTGATATTTACATTCTATAATAAAACAAAAAACACCCGTGTTTTCTTTTTTTTTCTAAAATTTCTACCGGTATTAAAACAGGTATCCCGGTATTAACATCTAAAAAATACCGAATACCGAATTGAACTTTTGGTCCGATATTGCAATCCCTAGTTAGAACATAGTTATGCCATTTTCGCATTTATTGAGCTAGATTTTGGTTTAATATTAAGGTTTGGTAACAAACGACATCCTTTTAATGGGAAAAATGGCGCCTTAATAGTGATTTTGCGTTGCGTATGCAAAAATGATTGGCTTGAAAATTTTTTGTAAATTTCTAGTCATCGCCTCCCGAAGACTATGTATGCTTCTGAAATTACAAGCTGTTAACTGAATCTTCTGTTTTCAGTTGGGAGTAGGAGTTGGCTTCCTAGTTTCGGTGTATCTCCTATACCTGGCCCTTCACCAAGGGGAAATTATCTGCACAACCGAACGCATACGCCTCTTGCCTGCTATGCTGACTTCGATGGATTTTCAAAACCTCCTCAGTATGAGACACTTCCTCCAGACATGCAACTGCCACCAACGTACATGGAAATTGCGCCTGGAGCACTGGCGAACAGAACACCCACATCGGAACAAATATACTATTCCGTGTAAATAACTTCAAATTCAGTCTACCATTCCAAAGGCAATTTCAAGATTCGAAAGACATATATATGGCTTCAAAAATAAGTCTTTCACGAATGACAAGTTTTTCAACTAGTCAACATGTAATGGATCCTTTCTGGACATTGAATTTGCTTCGGACTAAAATATTCTAGTTGGATCTACGAATAAAATCCAAATGTTTGGACGGCGTGTAATCGGAGAATATGTGGGTATAGTTTCACATATGTGTTCTGACAAATGTTATGGGAAATATAATAGTACTATATCGCGCGAAATGGGATAAAGCCAATTTGGTTTCAACTACAGATTTTACATACAGATTTTGGTAATGCCAAATGTTATCTCTTCTAACTTGTCTGATTGTTAAAATTAGACGCATTTTCTAATGTGATTAGAAATGCTCAAATGTAGGCATTAAGAGGAACTCGGGGATTTACCATTGTTTTATAGTTTGTCAAAATGTATATAATGATTATGTATTTTCAAATAAATATTTTAATGAATAATTTTCAATTTAATCCAGGCAATTCATACCTTGGGTAATTTATTTAGGGGACATAATTATTATCTGTTATTGAATTATTAATGTCTGTTGTGTTTGAAAATGCAAGATTATGTAGTTGATTTAAATACTCTAGAACAGGGATGGGCAAACGTTTTCGGTCGCTGGCCAAAAATCGAAAAAAAAAGTTTGACGGGTCCAAGATACATTTTTCTAAAATTTGAAAAACAATATACAAAGTATTACTATTTAAATATGTTTATGAGATGAATGAAATTGCGATTTCATTTTTAAAAGTTCCTTATATTGAGGTTCGAAGCGAGATGTACTGATTCTAAGAACGAGGCTAAATGCTCATCTGTCAGAAATAACTTATGAAATAATTCTTTCCAAGGTTAATCGTTGAAAACACTTATTCACATATATAAGATGAAGCTCTGATTTTCTGGGCGTGAGATATTAAATTTGGAAAACTTTCGATGATGATTTGTAAAACTCTAACTTGTTGGAGCCAATCTACAGCTATAACTAACAAAGAACTAACGCTTTTAACACTTTACCGATTAAAAGCTGTTTGTGCTTGCTATTTCCGTCGATTTATGTTTTGTAGAACAAAAATAGAAAAATATTTCATCAACCTCAGAACTGATGTTCTTTACTTTCTCTTCTTTCAAAGTAGATGGATGTATAATATATAAATATTTCTTTTAATTTGCCTCGACCGACAAATTAAAATTTTATCCGCAGGCCGAATTTGCCCATCCGTGTTCTAGAAAAAAGTTCTTTTTAAGTTGAAAAATCCGTAAACAATACCACAGCAATTTTTGAATAGTGTATGTGCAGCAACAAAGCTACAAATATTGTTTGATATTAAGTTTATTCAAAGCGTATAATTTGTAGATATGTTTAAAAATATCTGCATAAAACTTTAATTTTCTGTTTGTTGCCCGCGTCTTAAAGAAGGACCGGATCTAGATGAAAGATTGCTTCCATTTTTCTCCAGTTGAATCTGAAAGACGCGCTTCTTCATTTTGTCCTTTTTGGTCCTTCCGTTTCTAATGAATTTAAACAGCGCTACTGATATCTTCTCGGTAAAATCGTATACTGCTACAATTGAAACTCCGAGATACATTCCCCATGTATCCTCCAATAACACTGAACAGCTCCAAACTCTAGGGAGAGAAAAGAAAGTTCTAAAAAATTGTGCTATCAGACAATATAATTACAAAATTTTAAGATATCCAGGGCTATATTAATTCAACCAAATGGATTTAATATATATCAATGCAATGAGTTATATTTATCCAATTAGATTTAATAAATATAAACAAATTTGATAACATCTTTTACATAAATACTTTTAAATTGTAATATACTTTTGCCGCTTGCTCGTAACTAGTTGTCAGGTGGATGGAAACGCTCTACTCTTTTCTGTTTACAGGGGCCTGGTGGCCTGCGCTCGATATCACAGGTTTCGGGTTCAAGTCCCGGCGATGCCATGGATGTTTGTAGTGGTCCGGAATCCGCTTTAAACCGTAGGTCCCGGTCTGTTTAGCCTAACGTGTGCACGAGATGACCGTAAAGCGACAAACCAGACCTTTCTATTTACAATAATACACATGGCACCCTGTGCCTCTTCCACAATATCAATTGTATTTACGGCTTTTAAGTAAAAAACAGATCATTTATCACATACGGTCCCTGAACGTGTTACTTCCTCTTCGCTCCTAACGCTCTGCCTCGTCATCTCAAAAATCTAAACGCTCGTACTTACCAGTTCACACAGTGGCGATCTCTTGTGACAATCTAATTATAGTTAAACCTTACAATACTACATACAAAAAAGCATAGATATACACTAAATGTAAATTTTCTGAGTCAACCAAGCTCATACAGAAGTTAATGTTTCAAAAAATGTGTTTAATGGATAAACGTAACGAGCTTATATATACGCTAATGGTGCATAACAGATAAAAAGATTATTGATTTTGTTACCAATTTCTATAATGGTGAAATACGCTGAGCGAAAGCAGCAAAGGATCTACTTTCATATTTCAGTTGGAAAACTCTTTTAATATTTAAACTCCTATAAACCGTTTGTGCTCCACTGGCTAGTCAGCGGCCTAAGGGGCAATTGGCTAGAGTTCTGGCCTTTGAACCTGAAGCCAGGGTACCAAATTCAAATTCTGGCGGTGGCATGAAATGCTTATAGTGGTTCGAATCCACTTTAAACCATAGATCCCGGTCTCATATGACCGTAGAGCGTCACAGAGCCTAATCAGACTTCTCACCCACATCATTCCCAAACTTTAAAAGGGGCAACTCAGCTCTAGGCAGTGGTGCAAATGTAGTATGTAGTAATATGTCTAGCGCTAGTGTTTTTCGTACTACAGGTACCTTTCCAACGCTATTTATGATTTTTCACTGTGGAGATTACATTCCATTAAAAAAAAAAAAAGCGAGTGTTGCTATTTGAAGTTTTCAAAAATTTTGTCCCTGTAATCGTAACTTCTAGTGTTTAATTGCTGTTTTTCATTTGATCCTTTAGCGCATATTTCAAAAAATACCTTAAACGAAAATTTTATTCAGTTTCTATAGGATTTGGTATGGTAGCTAAGGACTTGCATATCGGGATAGTTTTATCGAATAGTCTTTATTTTCCTGTACTTTAAAAAAAATAATTTAATATAAATATTTATGTAAGCTGTATTTTAATTAATTGTACATTAATTAAATGATTCCTAATAATTATTCTCGTGTATCTTATTTACACAATTAAAAATTCCAACATTGTTTCAATGAGAAATGCAAATATTTGATTTGAAATCGAGTTGTCTGTCGATAAAACAGTATAAGATTTGGCAACACTCGTGTATAAATAGTAATATGTAACCAATGTTCTGTACATATTGGTTAGCATAATTCATATTTCGCTATTTTTTAGTCATTTTCAAGCAAAAATTGCTTTTTGAAAAAAATAAAGTTCTCATTGGTACAATAAAAAAAAAAATCCGAATTTGAATACAAACTGCTGTTAAATTCGAAAGTGAGGGTACCGTAAATAACTTGCCAAGTCCGTATACATTAGATAAGAAAAATATTGTTTTAAATTGTTACATTTAAAAAAATTTAAAATGAAGTTTCAAGTAATTTATTACTCTCATGTCCATACATTAAGGATAATGAAGTTCAGGCAAAGAAAGAGACAGAAGCTAAAAACAAATTTGACTTATTTGTAAAGTCTATTTATTAAACAAAAGGTAAAGAGCAAAAAAGGATGCTATATGTTTGACATAATTAATAAAAATTGCGATTTTTTACTCCCTGAGCAAATTTCAAAAAAGAACCTATTTACAAAAACAGTATAACATGGTTAGTATGATGGTTAATATGGAGTATGTCTCCCGGACGATGCAATACAGGCCCTACAACGCCTAGGCATGCTGAGTATCAAATTATCAATCTGATCTTGGGGAATATTACACCACTCATCAAGCAATGCCTCCGAAGTTCCGGTTGACAGGTGGGAGGGGGTTGACGGGCTGCAATTCGTCAGCCAAGCATATCCCACACATGCTCTATTGATTCAAGCCCGGTGAGTATGCTGGCCAATCCATACGGGTGATATCCTCCAGTTGAAGGCATTCGTCTACAATGTTTGCACGGTGAGAACGGGCGTTGTCATCCATAAACAGAAATTCAGCACCCATGGCGCCCCGAAACAAATGTACATGTTGTTCTAGAATGACATCCTCGATAGATGTGGCCTGTCATCTTTACACTCTGAACATGCAGGTCAGTTCTGGAACCAAGAATAATTCCTCCCCCAAACGAGCCATCCTGCCCCCACCGTAACGGTGTCGTTCAATGGTGTTCTCTTGGTGGTAACGGGTACCTGGCGCTCTCCATATGAAAGTCCGGCGAGAATCAGACTGCAAACTAAACCTGGACTCGTCGGAAAACATCACACAAAGACCACTGTTGCGGTGTCCACAATGCATGCTCTCTACTCCAGGTTAATCGCAGGCGACAGTGAGTTGCGGTAAGTGGAACACATCTGACAGGCCTACGAGCATATAGACCAATGTGCCCTAAGCGTCTGTACATGGTCTGCCTTGAAACTGTCGTACCGGTAGCTGAAGAGAGCTGACGAGACAGGTCTGATGCTGTGCTCCGTCTGTTTCTTTTGGCAGTAACTGCTAAATACCGGTCCTCATTCGGCGTTGTAACTCGGGGGCGACCTGTGCTGTAACATCTACCACATTACCATCTTCTTGGAATCGTTGCCAAAGCCTGAGATGACACTCTGGGCGATTCCAAGTTCCTCGGATACTTTCAGCTGGGTACGTCCACATTCCAGTCGTTCGATAATTCTACCACGTAAAAAATCATCCAAATGCTTCCTTTGTGCCATAACTATGCGGTTATTGCACTGAAAGGCTTTTAAAGCGCTTGTGAACAATTTTACTTCTTTGCCACCATTCCTTATATACCCCTCTCTTACACTCTCGTCATTGTGACGTACTATCCGCGCCATCTGGTGGTTTCCTGTAATTTGCATATTCTTCTTCAAGATGTGTGTGATAATTCTACAGGTGAAATTTTTATTTTAGAGTTCAATTTCTGTGTGATTCTGAATTATTCTTAATTTATGGACATGAGTGTATTTTCATTGCTATGTTATATTGTTTTAATATGCCATGATGTTGTGTATGCTAATAGAAGGTACATCAACAATGGCCACGGACAATTCATTACGTAATTTTCATAATAATCATTATTTTAAATAATAAATTATAAAAAATGTACTTCTTACCTCATATTTTGGGTTATATGTTAAATTTGTTATTTCAAAATCATCAAACACTAGCTCAATCCTTACGGTTTGGCAACTGCGGAAAAAAAGATTATTGAAATAACATTGAAATGTTAATTGAATAGCTGTATGTCATCAGCTGAAAAATAACTTACTTTTAGACCAAATCTTTTCACTGGTACAGTTATGCTGCAAATACAAAAACAAAGAATTTGTGCACATGTTAATAAAAATATTAGATCGGGGAAAAAGATATTCATTATTTTTTCGGTAGATGGCTGTAGTGATCTATATCTCGTGAAGTATCTATGAAACAATTTTAGATTTATGCTCGTTGGAAAGGTGACATTTCGCACTAAAAAGTTTTTTTTGTTTGGTCCTTTCAGTTATGAATTAACAATAGAAGTTAACAAAGAAAATTCGGTACATTCGTTTCGGTACCGAAAATTCGGTATATACATTTTACAGTTTTTTAAGCTCAAACGGTGGCCAAACCGGGATTAACGGCAAGGTAAGCTCTGCTGTGCATGAGGTGGGACTGGAAAAGAATAATTTATCATGAGTTGTATCTATATGGCTAAACACTAAATTCGGATCTCTCTTCTGTCAACAACTGGACCGTTTGAAGCTAGAGATTGATCAGAATTGGCAGACAGGAGAGATGATGTGTTCCATCAGGACAACGCCAGGCCACACATGCTTATAATGACTTGACAGAAACTCCCTGAGCTTGGTTGGGAAGTTTTGATGCATCCACCATATAGTCCGGACCTGGAACCAAGTGATTATCATATTTTTCTTGCATTGCACAACTTCTTTAGTGATAGGAAATTGTCATCAAGAGAAGATTGGGAAAATCGATTACTAGATTTTTCGCCAATAAAGACCAATACTTCTATGAGAGAGGCATTATGAAGCTATATTTAAAATGACAACAAATTATAAAACAAAACGGTGCATATTTGACCAAAATTGGTAATACGAAACGTGCTAAATAAAGTCTTGAAGTTCAAGTAAAAATAATGGATTTCTTTTTTCCCCAACCTAATATGTTGATTTTCATAGTTAAAAAGAGCAAAAAAAAAAAAAAAAAAAAAAATAATAAAAAAAAAAAGAGAGAAATAAGATAGTCTTAAATATAGACATCATAAGTTATTTAAAAATATTTAAGAGAAACAAATTAGGAAAAATAGTTAATTAAAATTTACAAATTTCTGTTCAGAAATTCAAAGCAAAATTTATTTTTTTTCTTCTAATAAAATATATAAGTATTTCTACGAAAAAGCATAATTCAATTATAACTTAACTAAAGGTTTTACATTAAAATTATATTAAATTATTTTTTTTTAAAAACTTCATTTTTTTTTTTTAAAAATGATAGCGTCAAAATACTCATCTTAAATAACACTAGTTCAGAATAATTTTAAAGCTGGTGTTGTGACTGGTAATTATCCTGTTGTGTGTGGGTAAGGGGTATTTCCTTTATTTTTTGTATGAATCCAGGAATGGTAGATAACCCCTCCCGGTCACACGGTCAGGGTCCAAAAAAGAACCGGTCGGTTTTGGTGGGACCCTTGAGTTTTTGCGGGCAAAAAGGAAGGCCCGTTGAAAGCAGAGCGAACGATCTGCGACAGTGCGTGAGCCTGGTACACAATTTTTTGCTGCGAGAATGGCTACTTGGATAATTTATAACATACATCTATGTCCATCTTTGAATTTGAATTTGCGGGGAGCATTCTTTTTGTTAAAAGGTTTTGAGGCTACTGGTAAATCACTGCCTACCCACTCATGGGAATATTCCATTTGAGGTATGCGTAATATTATGATTGCTTCTCTATAAACATTTTTTATTTAGTCTATTTCAAGTGCCAATGTAAAAATCCTAAATTTGATTGTAATTGTATGTATTAGTATTCATTAAAAGTAAATGAAAATAGTTGTTTGTTTCCAGTATTCATTTTCGTATTTTTATTAATTGTTTTTATATTAATGTTAAATTATTTGGCCGTCCTACGAGTATACGTAGACTAACGGCATCATTTCTATGTCGGTTTTAACAGCTGGGTTTCTATTGATTCTGCAAACTAAATGAGGTAACAGGAAAAAAGTGAAATAAATGTAGAAAAATAACATATAATAACATCATTTTTTTTCTCATCTTCAATGCTGAAGTGATTATAATTGAATAAATTAAATAGTGTGGAATACTAATAATAAACATTAATTACTTATACACATAGTCTTTAAAAATAAAACTAGAATTGAAGACATTTGTAATTGAAAGATCATTTACGCATTTTTAAATGATCCTTTGTTAAATGTAAGATAAAGCACATCGTAAAATCAACAAAATGCACTATGCTGTAAAAAATATTTTAT
>BPLR01012926.1:0-52525 GCA_021605095.1 Caerostris extrusa | reverse complement strand
CTAAGAAAATGGGAGGGTGTGATTATGATTTATAGAAAACTAATACATTTGCTGGAAAGATTTTATTAAATTTGTTGATGATGTTTACCTACTATTGCGGATCGAAGGAATTCCATATGGTTCATTTTGGAATATTTCTATAAAAAAAGTCTTATAATAACACACTGTTTATATGATTTTTAGGTTCTCAAAAATAATTATCGCAATCATGTTGGTAAGAATATTTCTATTATTAATCTAAATTTTCATTATATTTAACGAAAAAAAAAATATATATACTAACATTTAAAAAATAAAGTAAAATACATTAAATCCAACAATAAAATACATAAAGCGAACTAAAATTAAATAACAAGAAAAAGTATCTTTTATTACACGATCTTAAAAATGAGCACATAAACATTCACGACATCCTTTCCATCTGTAAACATTGCTATTCTTCAATTAAATAGATTAAAAATGTAGTATTAATATAGAATATTAATCTTTATTTAATTAAATTAGCTGGTAACATCATAAAATATTATAATATTTTTGAAGTTTGTGAATATTTTCAAAATACGAAAGAAAATTAAAATTCTGTATTCCGAAAAATTCCAGAAAATTATACTATATATCATATCATATACATCATTGATATATTCTACACACATCATTTTACAATTTCTTATAATTAATTCATTATCGATATTATTTAAAATATAATAAGTTATAAAGCATTTAAATAATTGATAAACATTAAGTTTTAAATCTAGTTTTTTAATTCAGAATCTATCAGAATGTTTCCTTTCTTTTAGCTAAGCACCAGATAAAAAAAATATGTACTCAGTCGGCCAAAATTAGATCTTTAATTGGCGAATTTTAATTTTTAAG
Source organism: Caerostris extrusa (assembly GCA_021605095.1). Taxonomy (NCBI): domain Eukaryota; kingdom Metazoa; phylum Arthropoda; class Arachnida; order Araneae; family Araneidae; genus Caerostris; species Caerostris extrusa. The sequence goes on along the minus strand of BPLR01012926.1, from coordinate 51,652 downwards.
CACCCATTTGCACGCATGAACACATTTCTTGCTTTGCAATACGTATAGATTAAAATAATATTAACATTACATAGAAGAAAACCTGATCGAACAATAAACGAAATTTATTAACAGAAAAACCAAAGGCAGTTATTTGAGATAAAGTTACTACAATAAGAGATTTGGTGGTCATGTTTCTTTGCAAATTAGAGCAAAAGAAGGATTTTCTTTTATTTCAATATTATAAATAGTGTAAAACAATCTTTTACAAATTAACGAAACATTAATATTAAAACCGTTAGGAAGTGTTCCAGCATTTACGCAATCACAAAGAGCTATAACTACGCATCTTTGTATACTCTTTTATTCTGCAGGATAATTTATATGAGGACCTACCTCAATTAGGAATTGGGGTTTCATTATTTTAGCTTTAATTGGTAAATATAATTTAAAAAAAAAAAACTGAAAAAAAGCACTGTATTTTTAAATAAAGTATTAAAACATTTCACTTTCTTTATAGCGTATGGAATCTAAAAATAAATGTTTATAATCAGTATCTCATGAGCACAGTTAAAAAAAAAAAAATACAACTATTTTTGCATAAGAAACATCACTCTAAATTATTTTACAGCTGTAAATTTCTTTTAGATGACTTTTTTTGAAATTATTGAAAAACAATGTATTAAAACTGCATTGTAAATGTGTTCCAATAATGGGCAGATTCAGAACTTGAAAATAAGAAGCATTTTTAAAAGACGAACAGGTTTAAAGTTAACACTTAAAAATAACTTTTAATAAACATAATTGACATAATTCAACAAAATAATGCAGTATTTGTTTTGATAATTTATTGATTAATGTGCGAAAATAGGTATATTGCTAGTAATATATATATAGTTAAAATTTAATATCATAAGAAAGATGGCTGCGTCCTGATGGACCAATGGCTATCTCTGTCTTTCATGCCACAGACTTCAGGTTCGAATCCAGGCTGTGGGATGTGGACGTTTATTAGGGTTGAATCCACGTTACATACATGGTTTCCCTTTCTAATTAGCCTAAAGTGTGCACAAAATGACTGTAGTGTGACAAATTGTTGTTGTTGTTCTAATGCAGCAGCTGAGCATTGTACTTCGTTCAGGGCTCCACTGCACCAAGTAACTTTTTAATCCTTGAAGAGACTTGAAAATAAGGTTATAAGAATGATTGCTGATGTACCTTGGTTCATTCAGAAACACAGATTTAAAACACTCCTTAGATATGCCCTAGTTTTAAAAGAATTTGTCGCTAAATTGCTAAAAATTTTTTATGACTCCATCCATAGTTCCAATAATACGGTCATCCAAGTTTAAATACCTTATTATGATATTTCCATTCCATGCACACGTAAAGACTGAGGCATGTTTTTGAATATAAACAAGTAGTTGAGTTCTCTTTCACTTTGGTTTACGGGTCTGCTGCTGGGTCAGCGTCTGGTGCGCGTAGATTGTTTGTTTCTTTTTTGAGGCTGCTGCGTGGGTGCTCACTTGTTGCTGAGCATACTGTGGCATTTTTGATTGTTTTTCTTTTTATTTTTTACTACCTTTTCTCTGTATTTTCTTGTATATATTTTATTTTGCTCAAAATGCAATGTGTCAAGTACCTGTTATCTCAAAATTATTCACTATGGGCCTTGAGAGCCGACGCTGTCATTATTTTTATGTTGCAACAGGAGGTTTGGTCCGCTTCGCGACCAGGTACTCCATTCATCTACACCAGGTTCGGACTACCGGCTTAGAAAGAGACCGGTTTTTTCTTTTTATTCATCTGTCTCTGGTCCTAGTTGTTCTTGAAGTTGGAGTTCGCGTTCTGCGTGTGATTGTTTATTTGAAACTGCTACTGCGTGGGTGCTCTGCTGTGCTATGGCTCTAGGTTTTCTTTTGGTAGTTTTTAATGATTGTATCTTTTTGCTTTAACTTTTGTTTTTTTTCTTTTAAATTCTGGATTCTCTGATTATTATGCAATATTATAATTTCAATGGGCTGTGACGGACTGCCACTGTTTCCTACCCTATATGCTGCTACTTGAAGTCTGCCTGGTTTGCGACCAAGATACTCCACCCAAAATACACCGATTCTCATTCCAGAGAATACTACTTGCTGAACGATGAGCGAAATGGATATCTCTACCGAGGGGAATGGACCTTCTCAGGACCACCCAGAAGTACCCACGCCGCTGGAAGTGGATGCTGTGCTAAATCAAATACGACGGAAAAAGTCACCCCAGAGGGGCATGTTACCACAGCCTACAAGGGGATGGATGTGATTGTTGCTCAATCAAAAAAGATCGGACTCACAGCAGGATTACGTACAGATCAATGAGACCTTGCTGCAGAGCGCCGGTTCCCTGGCTGAACGGGTTCATTGTCCCATTGCTAATTGTTCATTTGCATAATCCTAAGTGTAAGAATAACAGTAGTAATACTAATAACGGTAATTATAATAAAATGAACTGGTACTGATAAAAATAATAAAAGTAAACGCAATGCGAGTGAAATTGCTGGTAATGATCACGCTATTGATTCTGGGGAGTTTAAAACTCAAATAAAAACTCATTGCCAAAGCTAATTTTTACTTCTAGCAAAGATAAGAACAATGATGTAATAGTTACAAATAGTCAATTTAATGCTTTGAGCACTGACGCAGTATTCGACGAGGATACTGTTACTTTGTAAGGAAAATGCCACCTATCATGATTAAACCAAAGGCTAATTTAAATGATATGCTAAAATTAATTGATGATCAATTTGAAAGCGATGTTAACATTAAGTTCGTTGGCGAAATGCTAAAAAAATTTTCGAATTCTGAAGACCAGCATCGAAATAACTAGATTTCTCAACAAAAATTACATAGATTTTTTTTATAATCACGCCTAAATTTCTTAGACCGCTCAAAGCTGTCATCAAAGGACTGCACAGGAATACTTCCACTGATGACATTAAAACCGCGCCCGCAGAAAAGTAGCCCAATTAACCAAGACCAAAGACAAGCAACCTCTCTCTATCTTTCAAGTCATTCTAGCTAGATTAAATAAAAATCAAGATATCTTTAAACTAACCAGACTCATGTATTTAGCCTCGTTGTCTTTGAAAAATATAATAAAAAGCCAATAAAATTACAATGTTTTTAAATGCAACTATTTCACCACAGTTCTAACAACTGGTATTTTTAAAGCTATGCGTTTAAAATGCTGAGAGAAACACTCTCACAAGAGAATGCAAGATTATATGACAAATTAGAAATTCCTCAATGCATAAACTGCGGACAATCCAGGATACGCTGATGTCTGGAGGGTTGTTCTAGTTTCCAAAAATAAAAGTAAATTCTACCAATTATGCCACTTTTCCAAAAATATACTCCCACCAGATAGGTTACTTCTAACTTTTCCTACGCTTCGGCCGCTAAGAATCAAACTCCATCTCATCCACCAAGTACTGCTAGAACCACTATTAATGACATATCTCCAAACTGAGCCAATTGCAGAATCTTGCAAGTCAGGCACAATTTATTCAAAAATCACTATTTAATTATGAAGGAATTTGTTTCCATTTTACTAATTTAAATAATATGGTGGCTTCTCCATCAGCTAAGAGCTTCTGATAATAAAGCCGATAAACTGCAGGTCTTTGTAAATGGACTAGCCTCTCAAACATCTCCTAATGGTCCGTAATGACTCAATTGATTTCTGGACTTCGCATATGCTAATGGAATGCATGTAACCTGCAGTTTAAAATGTTTGAATTTACTAACTTTTGTTTGACTAACTATAACCCAGATATAATACTGCTTCAGGAAAACACATCTTTAAAATATTCACAAACTCACATTTAATGGGGTACACTTTTTTACAGAAATGATGGTCCTCAAGATCCAGTCTCTGGGGTAACGGGTATTTTTATTAAGAATTCTCTACCGCATAATCACATCGCTACTCCGCAGCTAATTGGGATTAAAAACCACTATTATTTCTCTCAATTTTCCCTAATCTCCCCTCTCTCTTTGTAAATTCTGCTTATGTTTCGAATGCTATTGCTATTACTAACATAACAATGATTTAGAGATACCTTATTTTTCTCTTAACAATAGTGTTATACTTGCGGGGGGACTTTAAAGCTCATAATACTACTTGGGTTGCCTAACAAAAATAATAATACTGGCATTGCTCTGCAAAGATATGCTAATAACCTTAATTTAGATATTATTCCTCCTAATACCCCAACCAGAATAGGTTCTAACTTTACCTCTATTATTGATCTAGTAATTATTAATAATCTTCCATTTTTAATTATTCCATTTCTTCATTAGACGAAATTTCTTCTGAACACAATCCAGTAATTATTTATTGTGAATTCCGAGCTGCATGTTATTCCTAACCCGAATATTACTACCTGTTGGTCTAAGAATTTTCTAACATTCTCGATACTAATTTTAATTACTCTTTCACCCCCTCTAACTTCTCCTAAAAGATATTGAAGATGCAATCACTGAATTAACTAATAAGTTACTTACCCTTCTATTAAAACTCTAATCACTAACAGGAACAATGCTAGAAAATTAATGGCAAATTTATCTTGATCCTCGAAGCAAAAACGTCTATAATCATCACCAAAATATCCTTAAAAGAGCTATAGTAAAGTACAAAAATGATTGTTGGGACAGGCGTCTTGAGACTTCAAATGTTGAGGACGGTTCCATCTGGAAAATCTGCAGCAATATCGGGAAAAAAGATTTAAAATTAATTCTCTATAAAGCTCCAACTTTACAGTCACTACTGAAGCCGAGATCCTTGCCAACACGCTTCAAGAGCAATTCCAGGAGAATCCACCAACAATGCTAATATTGTCTCTGAACTTGAAAGCCCCATCTCCTCCTTCCTTCAAATGAATAACAGTACTAATAATAATATTCCTACTACCAAAGCTTCTTCCATAATCAACATCATCTCTACTCTAACAATCAGTAAAACTCCAGGCATTGACTGTATTACTAACAAGATGCTCAAAAAGATCCCTCAAAATTATTTTTACAAATCTGTAAAATTACAGACGCCATCTTAACCTACAACTACTTTCCTAAAAAAAAAAACTTCCAGAATACTTCCCGTTCTCAAGCCGGGTAAGGACCCTACTTCTCCCAATAGCTAGAGACCCATTTCACTTCCGTCTACCCTCAGCAAAATAGTGGAGAGAGTGATCTCTAATATCCTCAATCAAGAATCTAAACTCCTCAATATCCTGATCTCCCAGCAATTCGGTTTCACTAAAAGATCTGTCAACGACCCATCAGCTATATAACATCACTGAGACCACCTCTGAAGGATTCTCATGGCCTTCAACAGAGTATGGGTCAATGGACTGATTTATAAAATGATTCAATTCAAGTATTCTCCTTTCCTCATAAAAATTATCAAGAACTACCTCACTGAGCAGAGTTTTATTGTTTCGGTTAATCATGTTGACTCTAAAAATTGTAATATTCTTGCAGGTGTTCCTCAGGGCTTGATCTTAGGACTCTTCTTATACAATATTTATACTAATGACATCCCGCAAGACCACAAGATTAAATTGACTCTTTATGCTGATGATACAGCTATTACTACACAGGGAGGTACAAACACATTATTCAGAAAAATCTTCAAATTACATAAATGAACTTGAAATGTAGCTAGATAAATGGAAAATTAATCTTAATGTCGCGAAAACTGAAGCAGTGCTATTCACCAGGAAAAATATCTATAATCCTCCTAATATTATCATTTACAATACTAACATTTCCTGATCTAAAGAAGCGAAATATCTTGGTGTAATTCTTGATCGTCAACTAACCTATAAAGCTCACACTGATTATATACGTAATAAATTTAATAACCATTTAAGAAAATTTCTTCTATTTTTAGGCAGACACTCTAATATACTAACCTAGAACTTAAAAAAAAAAAACTAATATACTTATCTTATCTTCGTCCTATTATAGCATATGCGAGTCCGGTCTGGGGGCTCAACTGCACACAGTAATTTTTTCATTCTTGAGAGACTTGAAAATAAGGTAATTCGAATGATCGTGGATGCTTCCTGGTTTTTAGAAATAAAGAAATTAAACACGCCTTATCTATACCTAGCTTTCGTGATTATGTAGTAAAAGTTGCTAATAATTTTTTAAATTCTCTCAATAGCCCTAATAACTCAGTTATTAATAATCTGACAAAATTTGATTATGACATTTCGTTACCTTGCTATCGTAAAAGACCGAAGCATGTATTAAATATTAATAAATACACTAGTTTGTTTTTCTTTGTTTTCATAGAGTCGCGTTCCGCGTGTGGATGTTTTGGAACTGCTATTGCGTGGGTGCTCTACTGTGTTACTGTTTCTGGAGTTTCTCTTCTGTACTTTTTCAGATTGTTTTTAGTTTTCATTGTTAGTATTTTCTTTTAAATTTTTTCTTGATTTTTTGATTATTCTAAATTTTACTTTTTTATGTATCTTGTGCAATGATCTTACAATCACAATGGACTTTGACCGACTATAGCTCATTATTATGATGCTACTTGGAGAGTCTGGTCCTTCGCGACAAAAATACTCCATTCACATACCCCGATTCTCAGAGAGGAATTCTGCGACGGTCGACCAGAAGTGCTGTTTTTTTCTCTGAAGTGACTGCTGTTTCCGCCTACTTTTCAAAGTGAGTGCCTTGTTATCAACGCCTTGTGGTAATTAAGGTCTGCTGCAGACCAGGAAATTAGATTCGACGTAGACTCGAGAACTCTGAAAAAAATCTCCGATTTTGGAGTGAACTGTACTTGTGGTTCAATCGTGTACTTGCGATCAAATTTCATTTTGCTTAATAACCGAGATTTCCTTATTTGTGTATACTATATAGTGCTTGTAAATAAACCAAGAACCTGAAAACGGCTCTCTTCTTGAAGCCGTTACAGGTCTGATACAGGCCAAGATGTTACACTTCGTATAGTTTTCAAGATCTGCGCTGTAAATATCCATCCAAGATTTAAATCTTTTTGTAAAGCTAAACACGCACGTCTAACTCCTTAATATGATTATTTGACTTATTAATGTACCTTCATATATGATCCTCAACTGCACCTGCGCAGTATTGTATCAAAAATGCAACCTCTTTTATTTATATGCATACCTCTTGTGGTCACATTGAACGTTTTGCATGGAATCCTCTTTTTGTAAGACCTTCTGCGCAAACAGGATGAGCTTTGCAGACGACATACGGGGTGAAGCGCTTCTTTGCTTCTTCTAATGCTCATCTGCGGCCTTCGTCTCTCCTTTCTGGAAGTTGATTTGGTCGTTAGAAATGAATCCCTCAGTGAGTAATTTACAAATATTGCTCACATTCAGCCTACTGCTTAGGATTGAATCCGCTCCACTCCTATTCGTGCGGTAATTCACTCATTGCAATTCTCCAGATATAGGACGGCAAGCATTCTTATCGAAAGTATGGATGTCTCGAAACAAGGACATCTACTTGCAGACAAAGGCAGACATATTCAAAAACCTGTTTTCGGCCGCATTTTTAGTAACGCTATAGGACAGCAGCTCTACGAACTAACACACCATAGTTTGATGCGGCAGTACTTTTCAAGTATACTTCACGATTTTCCTGAAAATTTATTTATTTTCGCCATATAATTGCAATTTTCTTTCTTAATAGTTTCAGCCTACAATAACAATAAAATTAGGATTTCAAATATAAAGCTGTATTCAGGAAGCTCTACTCAGTTCGATGCAACTGTAAGATTGGAGAATATTCAAGAAGAATAACGCAGAAAAAATATGCAACCATACATTTTAAAAATTCGAAATTTAATTTTTAAAATTAGTGCTATCAAAATGTTTTAAATTCGACCAAAACTCAATGTTTTTTAATCAAAAAATACTTTTACGGACAGGTAAAAAGTTTTACAAACGTTAAACCTATTTTTTATAGTATTATTTTAGTTTTCATTCTTTCAAAAAGAAACTGATTAATTGCTTTTATGTGGCTAGAAGAATTTTCTTTTCATTTCGAGTTCTTTCTTCTTAGTAAGGCTTGAATATTTTGAGTTATTAGATATCGTAACCTTGCTTCCCTCCTATGCACTGCAAAAGCGCCTCCTGTGGCATTCAGGAGAGAATGGTCAGTCGGCCTCGAGACTCTCACCCGAGAGGAAGTATAGTGCAACCGGCATTGCGGTGAGAAATGTTTAGTTTGTAATCTCTCATTCCAAGAGAAAATATATTCAACACAACCTGTGTATAAGTTGGCCTACAGACTCTCAACAGGGGGAATTATATTTCGCGCATTACGCACAAATCTAAGTATCGGGTTTTTGGCGTAGAAGTGAAATCCTTTCACGAACCAATAACTATAAATCTTTAAATGTATTTAATATTCTATAACTCTAATTATGTATGTGTAGGTGGTGATGTCTGTGAGCGTGTCAATAGCTGTGAGTTCTGTGTCTCAAGTCTCAACCCAACCACACCCAGTCACAATCCAGTTGTACAACAGACAATCCAACAATATTAGATTTAATACATACCATAATAAATGAAGTGTTTTATCTTTTGTTTCATTAAAAACCAGCTACTCGTGTAACGGATAAATTTTTTTCTGATTATGACCCACGTTATAAATATAGAACATTTTTTTTTTTTTAATTTCAGCTAATTTGATTCAAAAATATTCTTCAGTTGCACTGAATTATTTTTTTTTTTATTCGTTTTAACATTCTGCTTAGTTTTAAAATTTAAAGGATTAATAGAATTTTTATGCAGAAATGTAATTTTGACCTGATATTCTTTCAAACTTGGAGATAAAAAAAATATTAAAAATATCTTCAGAAATTCAAAAGTTTGAGTGCTGAAGAATTCAAAAAATTTTTCTCTTCACAAATTAGTTAAGTCGAATATGGATGCTTCAATGAAAAACCAATTCTTTCATTTTTCTTGGTTTGGTTTGTCTCCCCCGATCATTTTGTGCACATTTTGGGCTAATTAAACCGAGACCTACAGTTTAACGTGGTTTCCGAACCTCACATAAACATCCATACCATCGCCAGGATTCGAGCCTGAAGCCTGTGGTACTAAAGGCCAGAGCGATAGCCAATTGGCCATTCGGGGCGACGCTTTTTTTCTTGAAGGAAACTGTTAACGTATGGGTAAAGCTCCACGTGCGTAATAATTAAGTAGTAAAATTCGAAGTGTGAGCTGCCTGCATTCTCGTCTGCGTGAGCTGACTGGAAAGAGAATGAAATGTAACCAGAGCAGAGTGCATGTGGTTTTCGAATAAAAGAGTCCACTCAGAGCATGTGGTTTTATTTAGAGACCATTGACAGGGAGCTCTGTGCTGTGATTTCATTGGCTCGAGGTGCCAGGGCACTGCGCAGAGAGGCGACCGGTCGACGCTTCAATTTGAATGGGGTTTTAAAACGTCAGCTGTTTGTGGTGTTTATCTCATCTTTGCTTGCCCGGTATGGGCCTATGCCGCTAACCATAATACTACTTCAACAAAATAGGACCATTAGACAAATAACGAATACCAACTGGTTCATGAGAAACAACTGGTTCATGAGAAATGATATTTAAAGACCCATCTCCCTGCTACCTCTCAAAAAGTACTGAAAATATCTTTCAGAAATATTCTTCAATAATATTGACAACCACCCACATCTGGCCATTCAAGAGATCGAGCAATGTGAGCCGCACTCTAGTTTTAAAAGACCTAGGTGTGTTCTGCTGTAACCCTCTACCCAAATTCAATTTTTGAATTTTTATACTTTTTAATTCTCCCCATAATACTAATGCCCTTTAATTTCTGGGCATTGGCAATGTTTTTATTCTTTCATGTTGCCCCCTCCGGAGATGAGGCACCCGACGGGGCCAGTGAACTCCACTAATCTTCAACAACATCGTCCCTGGTATCTGCCATAAAAATTAGTGTACAGTATGTATGCAATTGTCAGTTGCCGCACCCTACTCCACTTTCCTTCAAGGTACATTTCTCAAGAGGATATTGGCAAAGGGTCGGTGGTTATCGACCTAGTGGATCAGATCGAGTATGTATGGAGTCCATTGAGTTCTTCCGACAGATTAAAAAATTTTTTTTTTTTTTTTACGTATGAAGTCCGTCATTCATGATAAACTACTCAGTCTTAATTGCTGTTGCACTTGCCCGTGATAGTAATAACAAATGAAATATGTAGCAACTAATGAATCTTACGAAATGTCTGAGTGGTTAAGCAACTACTGGTATGCATGCACTCAGTGAAAAGTGAAGCATGTCGAATACCAAAAACAACATGCAATTGTGACGCTTAATTATTTCAGAATTTCTGTATATACAGTGTCCTGTATATACCTGCCTGATTTCAAATGTTAATTGTACAGAAACTATGAATCCTAGAGATTTGCAGTTTGCGTTATCATGAATAGCAACACAAAAATATATTATAATAAATTATTAGATAAATTATTTTGCTGCAAAATATTTTTTTCCCGCAAAAGTTTATTTTTGTTGTATGCATTTCTGATTGTCCCAAACGCAAAAACTTTGCCATTTTTCATTTGCCTGGACCGGATCGACAACATGTGATAAGCGACAACATGCATGTGACAACATGCGAGAATGTAATATTCCCTGACGAAACAACATTTCACACTTCTCGGTGGTGAGCCTGATGGCCTAGTGCTCTGGCGCTCGGTGTCACAGGTTTCGGGTTCGAGTCCCGGTGGGGCCATGGATGTTTGTAGTGGTTCGGAATCCACTTCAAACCGTAGGTCCTGGTCTCATTTGACTGTAGAGCGTTGTGGGGATAATGTGACTCCCGTTCGTAGCATATCTTCAAGCTACATGTGCCCCTGGGTAGTGTTAAATGAGTAACTAACACACTTTGGACTTCTCACAGGGTAAGTACGACCCAGTTCGACACAATTAAAAAAAAACCATCTGGAACGGTTAATCATCACAACGTTCCTATCTGGGGTTCAGAATAACCTAACGTTGTTCGAGAACGTGTCGTGGATAGTGACAAAGTAAATGCGAGGTGTGGTTTGATGCGTAACAGAATCGTGACCATTTTTCTTCATGGAAAAACCGTAACTTGTCCCATTTATCGCATCATGCTTGAACAGTTTTTTTCCCCAGCTACTCTTTTTGCAGCCAAATGTGATGTCCAGCAGGATGGAGTCCCACCGCACTGGAGTTCAAGCGTTTGTCTTTCTTTAGACGAAACATTTCCGCTGCGATGGATCGGACAAGATGGACTCACTGTTTGACCACTGCAATCTCCAAACATAACTCCTCTGGATTTCTTCCTGTGTGGTTATGTCAAAGATATGGTGTGCCTTATACCTGTATGTGTTGCTTGTGATCTCCACCACAAAATTACGGAAGCCATCCATTCAGTTATGGCTGACATGTTGCGCAATATATGAACTGAAATTTAATATCGACCGGACATTCTGAGAGCTACGAATGGAGCTCATGTCGAAGAGCATACATGGACAAAAATAAACGTTTGTAGAATAATAAACTTGTTGCGCTGCTATTCATGATACCGCAAATCTTTTCCTGATTCATAGTTTCTGCACAGTTAACATTTGAAATCAGAGAGGTTTCATGTATACACCCTGTATCATTTGTGTATACTTCAGTCAGTGCCTTGTAGTAAGTAGGCTGAAACAGATGGACTAGTTTACATATAAAGAGAAAAAGTGTCACAATACTAATACCTCTGATTTGTGACGCCATCTCTAGGTGGAATATAGATATAAAACATTTTTAAGAATTGTGATGCTCAAAGTCTTCGGGTTTCCTTCTGTGGGGTTAATTATTTTATGAATAATTTGTGCATAATATAAATTAATAGCATATGAGGATGAAGAAAATAAAAACGACAACGAATAATGATATTTTCTTCCAGTTTGATGCATTTATTCTGAAATATAATCGCCAATTAAAATAGTCAAACTGACAAGAACTTAAAAATAATTATTATAATACAATTTTAAATTACAAAAAAAAAATTATGTGAAATAAATCTCAAATACAAAAAGAATAAGCAACATTTAAATATAAAATGTTATAAATTAGTGATTAAAAGAATGATGAAATAGATAGCGCATAAAATTATATGTTATTATTTAACTGTTATTTATTATTAAAAATAATAATAATAAAAAGTAATATGATCCGGTGTTGCTCAAATAAAATAAAACAATTATGTTTTATTAATTCGGCACATTTAATTTAGAAAAACCTACACAAAGAAGTTTAGAGAAAATTTTTACTCTAAGTTATATTCGAACAAAAAAAAAAACCAATTATAATAAAATACAATAGTAAACAAAAAAAATTGTAACCCTTTCATCTTTCAACAATATTTTCAAAAAAAAAGTATTAAAAATAATCCAATTTAATCTATAATTTCAAATAATTTATTGCATATTTTATACAAATATCATCTTCAACATCTTTAATGGCGCAACAACCCTATGGTGGACCAAGGCCGTCTGCCTATCGGCAGATTTCAAGACAGGAGATGTTTTATTTTTTACGGGGCAGGGTTGTCAGCCCGATGCCCAACACTCTACAGTTCTGTGATACTGGGACCTACTGCTTAAAGTGGATTTCGAACCACTACTGAAAACTGTGGCACCGAGCGCTTGTCACTCGGCCATCAGGCTCCATATACAAATATAAATTAGATGATTCGAGACAATCCTGCAATTGACAAGCATAAACATAAAAAAAAGTCAAGCCAAATAAAAGTGCATTTTTTACTCATGTGATTTCAAAATGTTTAATTTTATTTTACGACTAATTTAATTTAAAAAACATGTTTTTTTTTTTAATTTTAAATATAAATGATTAGAAATGAATTAATAGAAATAAGAACAGACAAATCAGTGAAACTGTGACCGCGATTTGGTGATGTGTAAGGCGGATTTACATGCTCTGTTGAGTCACTGTTCTCTGCACTGAGCGTGGGCTTTTTTGTATTATTAGTAAAGTGGGAGAAGTCTGTGTATCAATTGGTTGCTGCTGGTGACAGTGCATCTTTATTTTTTATTTTTATTTTTGCAAGGAGGGGGAGGGGGCTGAAGTCCGAGTGACTAGCGCTCTGGCGCTCGGTACCACACGTTTCGGCTTCGTGTCCCGATGGTGCCATGGATGTTTGTAGTGGTTCGGAATCCACTCTAAACCGTAGGTCCCGGTCTCATATGACCGTAGAGCATCATAGAGCCCAATCAGACTTCTCACCCACATCATTCTCAAACTGTAAAAGGTCAATTCAGCTCTAAACACAGTGATCTGATGTGGTGTAGTAATAGTCCACTTTAAACTGTAGGTCCCGGTCTAATAAGACTGTAGAGCGTTGCAGGGTTTGTGTGACACGCGTCCGTAGCCTATCCTCAAGTTACAGAAAGCGGTGCAGCCCTTGCTGATGGCATAAAAGATTAACTGTCTATGTATTGCCAGCTGTGTTAGAAAAATATATATCTTTTTTTTTTATATCCATCCTTTAAAAAAAAATTGTTCGAATCATCAGAGGATCAGTCTCATCCCCGCTCCACCCCAGTCGGTCACAGAGAGACACGATCGCTTCCAGGTCGACTCGTACTCCCGCGTGGACGCCGCTTTTCATGTGCCTTGCGCATGACTGGAAGGAGAGAGGGTCCTACAAAAAAATATGTCATAATTTGGTGATGGATTTCTTCCGTAAGACAGTCATGCCTGCAGTTAAATAGAACTAGATATTTTATATATATCCCATCTAAAATATTATTTTGTTGTTGTTGTTGTTCAACTCATGGAAACATTCTAGAAACATTAATAGGTTATATAAATCTATATATTTATAATAAAGAAATAATTAATAAATAGAAATCTCATATATATCAGTATAGATATTTTCTTTACAAGAAAAGTGTTTTCATTGTATTATATAAAAATCTATAAAAACGATAATAAAATATGATGCTTATATTTAATTTTGACGCACCATGCATACCCCGCAAAAATATCCGAATCATATAAAAATGATATTCTACCCAGAATCACGCATCTACAGTCAATAGTTACACTGAGCCAAACAATAACGAATCAATAATTGTTCTAGTAACATATTAAAAAGTTACTAGTCACCATTATTATTTATATTAAGCTATTATTATTTCTATTTAGGAATAGCATTCTGGTAGCAAATGCAACGTAGAATTGAAATGCAAATAAGAAGCAGACGAAAGAGCAGCCCTCTGAACAATGAAGAAAAATGGAATTTTCGATGAAGGAAATATAAACATAAAATAGGACGAAAAAGTATAATGATTTTAAAAAGATTTTAAATGATGCATAAATATATTGTTCTGTAAACTGCATCACCATGTAAAAATATAGAATTTTAAAAGCATTAAATTCTTTTAAAATATTAACTATAATCACACAAAAATTATAATTAAAAAGTAAAAGAATCATAAATGTCATTTAGGAATTAATTTATAAGTTTAAGACAATGCATTTAATTTTAACTATAATTTTTTAAACTCTAATATCTCGTATCATTCAACATATATAAATTCATTTCGGTGGCATAAATTTCGTTGAAATGTAAAAAATTTCAATGTATTTATGACCTAAAATCTGCCTTATTTTACTAACAGAGACTTTCTTTGTACATCTAAGATATTTCTGGGAGAATTCGTCTTTTTCAGATAGTCCCTGTTCAAAAAGAGTGTAGGAGGAATAATGTGGCAGTTTTAAGAACCACAATACCTCCACATCTTAAAATAATTAAAACATTAGCATAAATTGTAGTTGCTTGAATTAATGAATAGAAATAATTAAAATAAATAAAAAAGAATTTAAAATTTAGGAAAAACATCTCCTGCTTGAGAACAATTAAAGCAGGAGATCGAAAAAACTAAGGCTATCGGTACAATTAAGAATCCGTTGACGATGCCCAAAAATAAAAGGTTAAAGTTAAAACAAAAATTTTAAGTTAGAATAAAATAAAACAAAGAAATTAAGGTTAAGAATACATAAAATTACAATGCACTTTAAAAGTAAAACATACAAGAACAATCTTCAACTATACTTGACTGATTCGCCGACAGCTGGCGCCATCAGTCAATTGGTGAACAAATTATAAAAAACCCGACCGAAGTTGGGGAAAAATACATTTTTTATTGAATTGCAAAATAAGAGGTAAATAATATACTAAACGTACTTAGGTGTGAGGTGAAAGGCGAGTAGTTAAAATTTACTATTGAAGAAATTAAAATTAACAGTCAGACAATTAAAAATTAAAACAAAGTTAAAAGTAAACAATATTACAAGATGGATCAACAATTTAAATAAATAGCAAAGGCTGTTGAGATAAACTATTGTATTAAGTTTTAAAGTAAACAAACAATTAGAAAATTAAAAAGTTATTAAAATGCAAATGAACCATTAAAAATTTATAAATTTAAATTTAAATTTACAGCTTAAAAGTCAGATAGCCATGTTCTAAGTTAAGGTGCACATCGTAGCAAATAATTAAAACTTAAATGCAAAAAATTGCAGCTCAGATTCGCTTGAAGTGATCGTAGTGACTAGACAACAGCCACAGCTGTAGACTCAGCCGTTCCAGAATAAATTCCACAACGCTTTTTCAATGCTGGGACAGATTCCCAGTGAGTATCATAGATAGCTCTGGGTCTCTCCCTGAGCTGGCCACCCTGGATGGTAAACAGGTATTTGCCTGATCGCTTCGTTACGGATCTGAATGCATTTGGAATGAAATGATTTCGAAATTTTGAAAATATAGTCCATAATAGGATCTAGATCTCTGTGGAGTTGCTTCCTTCGAACAAATCCAGTGGGCAGAGAGAACCAGATCTCAGGAAGGGGCTGGGAGGAATCGAGTGCGACGAGTTCCCACTATTTTTTCTCTCAGTGCCTAGGAGACCTCAGTGCCTAGGGCGCACCATTCCGCCAGAAAAAAAAATTCCCTATTCTTCCCTAAAATTTGGAGAACTCTTCCTACCCCTATTGATCCGTGAATTACTCCACCTAATAGCCTCGAACGTAGATTTTTCGTTGTTTACTTGCATCACAGGAAGAATGAGTTTTTATTGTAATGTGTCTGGCTGTTTCGATA
This sequence comes from Caerostris extrusa, assembly GCA_021605095.1. Taxonomy (NCBI): domain Eukaryota; kingdom Metazoa; phylum Arthropoda; class Arachnida; order Araneae; family Araneidae; genus Caerostris; species Caerostris extrusa. Next base: position 35,485 of record BPLR01012926.1, on the reverse strand, counting down.
AATTTATGAAAGTAGGGCTTTATACTTTTCACAAGTACGTATTAGTTTTATTTATTTATTACAAATGAATATAGAATGTTTTAAAAGCAATTTGATTGTGCATAAGCAATTCATATTGCAGCCAATATTATAATGTATTGTGTTAGATAGGTGATTTTTGTTTTAATGAATAGCTATAATGCTCATCTATTGATTATTAGAATGCTCATTTATATTTATTTAAAATTAGTTTTAGGCTTTTATTTCAAAGTTTAATGTGTGCAAGTCAGTCAGTTTGTAATTTTCGAGATCCTGGCCCCGCAGGGGCCTGACTCCCTGTCGGCAAAGTAGGAAGCATGGTAGGTAAAGTTCATGGAATAAAAGTCAAAGCAGCAAGTGACCAAGGTCTGTCCCAGTTCAAAGTAAGTTTAAAAGAGCAACGTGAAAAATATGTATAAATATATATTTTTTATAATATAATTATATAAAAAGAGAGCTTTTAAAATAAAGTAAAAATAAAAAGCAAAAATCAATTAAGAATACACCACGGTACTTACATATTAACGGTACCTTGGCGACAGTTGCGCCAATAAAGAGCACACGCGCCAACCGCAACTACCGATTTGGCGCCAATCTACACTTAAAATTTTTGTTCCAAATAATAAAATATATATGAAACACTTCATTTAAAATCAAAACGCTTTCAAAATATTTTTATTCCAAATAATAAAGATTGGCGACACTTAAAAACCGCCAAGGTACCGTTAATACTTAAGTACCTACACCACAGAATGGAGTTACAGCTGCTAGAAATGATGACTAAAGGAATACTGCTCCTGACGACTGAGCCAGTTGGTCTAGGGTAGTTGCAAGTTATGTAAGGCCGCCCATGGACGTTTAGCATTCTCCAGCAAATAGAAATCGTATCTCGGAAGATTACGAATTTGCTTGTTTGGGATATGGTCAAGATTTGCATAAAAATTTTCCGCAAGCTTGAGCATAACATTTTGAATAGAAAGGAGGGCAAGACTATGACGAATGTCATCATTTCTAAAGTACGGAGAGTTTGTGATCATGTGCAAAAGTTTATTTTCTAGAATTTTAATATAATTAATGTGGTACCTTGCAGCAGAGCCCCAAACCGGACTCGCATAAGTTATGATGGGACGATATAGTACATGTAGATTACTAATTTATTATCAATTGAGAGGGGGGATTTTTATTAATAAAAGGATAAAGCATGTGAAGACAGGTGTTAAATTTCTTTTTAACATGATTAATGCGAATAGCATAAGTTAATTTACTGTTAAGAAAAACTCCCAAATATTTAGTATTAGTAGACCAGTTAATTTGCCGATTAAAGAGGTAGATGTTAGAAGGAAGAACTTTTTCTCCTCGTGAAAAGTACAACCTCGGTTTTGTCAACATTAATTTTGATTTTCCATCTTGTGAGCTAAGCTTCGAGGTGATATATGCAATGATAGCTTGGCTACAATCTTTAATACCTGCTGTTACTACTCCACACTGTTGGGGTGAGGGAAGAAAAAAGTTTATGCTATAGCGATTTTCAAAAGATTTAAATTTACATTTATTTTTTAGTTGTAAATAAATGTAAATTTAATTTTTCTATATATTTAGCATTTATATTCTATTAATAAATAAAATTATTTTTGCTCATTTTAAGAAATTGTGCTTATTATTATTTTGTATAATTTGTCAAGTTATTTTACTGTTTCTTTACTTTTGTGAGGTAAAATTTATCTGAGTTTATTGATTAGTAGGTATATTTATATTAACACAATACATAATTTTTTAAAGTGTGATTTAGAAATATTATTTTCATTTGAAATTTATATCAAATGTGGAATTATTACCCATAAAATTATGGGTATTGTTTTGTGGAGCAGGATTATTGTGGTTTTGACAACTTTCAACATATATATATATATATTTTTAATTTCTTTCACAAGCTATTCTTAGTGGTGTATTAAATTTCTTTCAGGTTGTTTTTTTGTATATGTAATGTTTTAAATTTGTTCATGGGCTTTTTTTTATACACATATTTTTTTTTAATTTCTTTCATGAGCTATTAATTATCCGATTAAATAATGTAAAGTTGTTCCATAAGTTGATCTAGTGAAAGAAAAGACAATTTTATTTCAAAATGAACATGAGAATTTTCAAGAAAAGCAAATCGTTTGGAATTTTATATCTTTATTTTTTTTAAGATTGCTGGAATGTGATTTGTTATTACATTAAATTCTAAATCTTATCTATAACTTGTATACCAATCGTAAAATGTATATAAAAAAAGTTTTTATCTTATTTAATCCCACTCATTAACAACACATTTTTAAGAATATTTAAACATATTTCAATTTTTTTTAACATTTTGAATTTGTAAATTGTGTGTTTCAGATACCCTCATGATGAAAATCGCCGAAAAACATGGTTACTTGCTGTGAAGTGGGAAAATTTTAAAGTCACAACCTCAAACCTTATATGTTCCAAATGTTTCTCTGAACAGTATTTTGATAAAGAAAAATTTGGAAGTACATGGTTAAAGTGTGATGCTTTATCCACAATATTTCATTTTCTTCTGAATTTTAAAAAAATGTGGAGAACAAGAGATGTTTGAAAAGAATTTCAAATTCGTCATCAAGATTTGGTGACATAGAAGGTATTAAAATACAAATTAACTTTCTTACTTTTGATGTAATAAATGTTTCTTGAACCATTGACTTAGTTTCTTCATTTTTAAGTGATTGTAAGTTTCCAAATAAAAGGTAAAATATATGCGTATATTTATCTATAGTTAGCACATAATTAAATTAATGTGTGCGTTGAGAAAAAAAAAATTTGAAATGTTCAGCATCGCTGTAATTTGTTTAAGTTTTCTAAATAAATTAGTGCAGGGAAGAAGGGGGGAGGGAGCCAAGAGGCAATGTAGCGCCAACTCTAGTATGGAAAAGGTGAGGGATGTTTGTTTTTGTTTCTTTAGAATAGGGATACTCTCAATTACTACTATATGAAAGAAATTGTTTACATTTGAAACTTATTTTTTTTTTTTTTTTTTTACCCATAAAATGTATGGATATTGTTATGGGTTTATGTTTCTTAACCATTTTCAAATTTAAAAAAAAAAATTTATTTTTTAATATGTAACATTTAGTTGAATTTCATTTTTGAGCTAATAATTATATGATTAAATAATGTAAAATTATTTTAGAGCATCATCTGGTGAAAGCAAAGACAATTTTATTTCAAAGGGAAAATGAGATTTTTCACTAAAAAAATCTGTAATTGCATATTTTTTTAAGATTGCTGTTATGCATTGTGTTCTTATATTAAATTCTAAATTTGTATTGTAAACTAAATATCATCAAAGTATTTTAGATTTTCAAGAATTTTAGATTTTTTAAAAATATTTTCTGAAAGGTATATATATTTTTTTTTTTTAATTTATATTTCAATCTCTTTAAATTAGAATGTAGAGAAAAATATATATTAGAATTTTGGTAACAATATGCATTTTCTCTTACATTTTCGCATAGATATTTCTTTTATATAAAAGTATTACGTAAAAAGTTATACCCATAAAATATATGAGTATTATCGTAGTGAGGCAAGTCTTTCATACCTTTGACCACTTTCAATTTTTAAAAAATGTATTAAAAATCTTTATTTATTGATTTTCAGTTTTCATTGAAATTCCTTAATAAAGAAGTATGCCTCGGCGACCACTAACTGAAGCCGAACGCTTAGAATCTAAGAAAAGGAAACAAGAGTGTAAAAGAAAATATGCCAAATCTGAAAAAGGAAAGGCTCTTAATTTAAAAAATAAAAAAAAACATCGATCAATACCTGAATATCGTGAGCACATGAATAGATTAAGGCGTATTGCTTATCAAGCTAAAAAGAGTCAGTTACGTATTGATGAGGTATCTACTGAATGTAAGCAGCCGAAATTGGACGTCAAAATGTTTAATGGTAAGAATCTTTTTTTTTTTTTTTAACTATGCTTTATGTGTAATTCGCTTTACTAAAATAATTAGCAATATAATTCTCTTTTTTTTTTAATTTGTTTGGTACCTTAATAATGTTTTTATTTCATTATATTTAAATAAAAAATGAACAAAATTGTAAAAAAATTATTATTATTTGTTTTCCTTATTAAATATTCATTGAATTTATTTTCATTTCTTTTTCAATAACAATAGGCTGTTTTATGTTCTAAAAAAGAAAACATTTTTTTTTAGTTCTGTTTTAATGGAAGTTAAATATTAATTATTATTCAGCTATATTACAATTTTTATTGCATACTAATTAATGAAAAATAAATATTTTTTTTTACTTTATTCAGATGTGATTTAGACTCCCTCCTTTTCTACTCTCGATGTTAAATGATTTCATTCAATACTTTTTTATTTGTAATATTTTATCAAACATTTTTTATGTATTGAAAAATTTGATAAATTCATTTTAGCTTTTTTTGTGCATTAATTTTTTTAATATTATGCATTAAGTGTTTTTGAAAAATGTTTTTTTTACATTAGGTTATTAGTTAGTTGAGGAATTATAATAATTTGTAAACTATTTTTACATTTAAAACAATTTTGATGAATATAGATTTTCTTTTCTTCCTCAGTGGGCGTATATTCATTGTGTAAGTTTAATATTTCAGACTTTTCAATTCTTAAATTGCTATTGTGCCAATTTAATTATTGATTTGAGATTTCAATTGGAAGAATATGATCAGTTTGATATTTTCAATGATAAAATTAAGTGTCTAAGAATTTACTTACTATCTTCAAAATGAGATGTTAACAAATATATATATATAATAGGTTGCAAAAATTTTCTGTGTTATAAAGCTACCAATAAAAGTGTAGGAAAACCTAAAATACATCTTGATATTTTACAGTTGCAGCCTGATGTTATAAAAAAAAAATAAAAGTATAATATCTATGATTCATAAAGTGCTACTTAAAGCGCAATAAAAATATTCTACCATTTGTCTTTAATAATTAGTACACATATTGATTGCATGAAAGTGAGAATCGCAATAGTTTGTATAGCATCGCTTGAGCAATTAATCCTTTGTTTTTGTTAAATTAACTGTTTCTGTATTGTAATTTAAAAAATAAATAAATAATTTATCATTGGAAAGATATTTGCTTATTGATTTATAGAATTTGCTTATTCAAATTTTGATCTCCCAATTTCTTATTAATGAAATTTTTTTCTTTAGTATTTGTATAGAATGTTTGTTTTTTGATGGTTTGAAATGTAAATTATAAGCAAATTTACCCAACAATAGCAAATAAATTTATAGGATAAAAAACATGCTATAATTCATATTTGTGTTATCTGGTTATTAATTTGCTAAATAATTATCCCAATTAAAAGTATATGCAATATTTATAATTAATAACAATGGAAAATTTAATATTTTAATTACACTGGCAATTAGTTTCTCTTTAGCTAATTTACTTTTAAATTCTTAGGATTTTTGTAATGAAAAACAGTAGTCACAATCTAGAGAAGGTCTTAGTTGTGATAACATATTAAAAAAAATGTGTATTTCACCATTTATATCATTTTTAAGCAATAGTAAACAACTTGGAATGCTCTTGAGATTTATCTGTAAGTAATAAGAAATTCATTTCAAGAGAAATTTTATTTTTAGAAAACTGATTCAACATCTTTAATCATTAACAAATGAAATGAAAACCTTTTTATAAATTATCATTATAAAATAATGGTTTTTAAAATTCAAATAATTTTGTTTAGAATTTTTGTAAATAAATATTATAATTAAACACATACATATAAATTGAATATTTTGTATAGATGTAATAAATTAAAAAAAAAAATTTCTTTCTTCAGTTAAAGCATTAGATTAATGATGAAATGTGTGAGTTTATATTTAATATAGTTATAAAAAACATAGATTTTTAAAATATAAAAGTCTCAAAAGATAACTAATTTACCAGTAAACATTCTCCATAAAACCATATTATGAATGCTTAAAGCGAATATCAACTAGTTATGAAACCAAAAATATATTAAAACAGCAAGCACATTACAAAACAATGTGGCAGTTATGAAGAAGCTTTCAATTTCTATTTTCTTCAAACTATTTTTCTCATTTAACTTGTGCTCTGAAGCTGAATATTCACAGAAAATTGTAGTCAGAGAAAGTCTGTTAGCAATGGTGGAATCATTTGTTTAGAGTAGTGGTTTTCAAATTGTTTCAGAAAAAAAAAAAAAAACACAAAATCACAAAAAAAAAAAAAAAAAAAAAAAGATAAAAGAAAATATGAAACTAAAAATTACTAATAACATTAAAATGATTGTATCGTTTACTGTCATATCAGGACTGTCTTGATAAGTAGATAATATTGTTACATATTAGATGTAAAAAAAAATACGCTAGTAATGATCCAACATTAAACTCGAATGCTAAAAATAAGATGTCTTTTCATGTGTGTTGTAGCCTCTCTAACATGTTTGTCATTTCAGTAACTGAATGCAGGAACAGATGGTCCAATTCTTTTCCTGGCTTTATCCCTCGGACCATAATGAGCAGTATGACTGTGGACTTCTCCGAGTCCATTTATGATATTCCGGAAAACACGTCCAACAACAAATCCTCGTGAGTAGGACTTTCAAAATTTCCTACTTGATATAATAATAATAATTAATAAAATTACTATATGATATGTATTATTATATACATTTTTTATGGAATATTGTTTTAGAATTATCTCAAAGTTAAAAATTTCTGGTTTCGTATTCAATTTCAACATAGAGGTAGTTCTCTTATACATAGTTTTTTTTAGTTCGAAAATGCTTTGATTTTAATGATCGCATTCCAGATGATATTGTTGAAATCACAAATTATTATTTTGATGAATTTATATTGGCATCCAGATTTTGATTAAATTTACGATATACATCCATCAAAAATGCATTTTATTGATGCCACTCATGAAGGAGCTGATTATAATAATTTAATATGTGCAGTATAAATACTTGTTCCAAAAGTTATAGTAAAAGGAAAAAATAAATATTTCTGAAATGATATTTCAATAGAATGTTTTAATGAAAGTTTTTAAACTTAAAGTGTTTTATAAATGGAATAGTTTAAACAATAGAATGTTTTATAAATTGTTACATTTATTATTGTATATAAATTGTTACAATAAAATGTTTTATAAATTGTGAAGCAGAATATATTTTTAAAAGAATTTTTATAGAAATAGAACATTTGGCAAACAAATGTAGATTCCCAAACTACTGTTTCTATCCACACTGTACTTACCATATTACTAAGTATGATAGCAAAGATGAATTGCTATCGGAAGATATGAAATATTTTATTAGAGATACAGTCCAAGTATCACATACTAACATTAATGTTCAAAAATTAATTAAAGAATTTTTAATAAAAATTTTTGCTGAACATAATTATTCTGATCATGAAATTAAAATGTTAATGAACTGGTCTTTGAAATGACTATCTTGTCATTTTGTTTCAATTAATTTGACTGATAAGGCATGGCAGCAACTCAGTATGAATAATGAAGATGGAAGATTTCCTATTTTAATTTGTTTGGGAAAAAATATCAACAAGAGCAAGCAGAAATTTATAAAAGGAGTTACAAATTACATTAGTGAGAAAAGTATCTTTTGTTCTTAGTAATTGAACAAAAATACAGTTACAATCTGAGTAGCAATACTAATAAAGATTAATATAAGCAGCAAGTCCTATTGCATATTCCTTGGAGACAATTAAAAGAGTTAAATTCCTGAACTAGTCCATGGGAAAGTCATATATGAACAGCATTTTGAAAAAGAAGATTTATTGAGGTATGAATTTAATTGTTTATTACACAATTTTGGAAATGTTGGAAGAAATGGTTAAAATGGAAGTGGATGTAGCAGTTGGACCAAAATATATGCTGAAAGAAGAGAAGTTGATATAGACTAAATTGGCACACAATTTCAAATTTACAAGTTTTCAATGAAAAATAAATGAAAACAGCTTGAATTTCAAAGGTCAACAATTCTGGCAAATACACAGGTAAAAAAATTGTTATCAAAGGAAAAACCTGTTCTGGAAAAAAGTAGAATAGTTCACTAATCGATTAAATTAAATGTTTTGAGCCTACTAAGGCTGCTGATGTTGATATAAATAGTTCAATGATACATTAAGTTTCCATTAAAGATAGATAGAGACCTTAATTTACTGTCAGTTGCTCGGTTTCTTTATACGATTCAAATTATAAACTTCAACTATAGACGAAAGTAAGTATGAGTAGATGTAGCTTATTTATATATATATATGTATGTATGTGTATACTAGCAGAACCCGCCATACGTTGTACTGCCAAAAAAAAAAAAAAAAATGGAAAATTACATGAATATATTCTCCATGCTCCAATATATGTGTATACTCATTTTGATGAATGCCGTTTGAATTGTATACACAGTTCCGCTACACCAGCAACAATGGATTACGAGACTTCAGTGCCAACATCTTCATCTAGCGAAGACCTTGTGATTTCTCACTAGGTTCAACCATCGCTTATTTACTAGAACGTGCCCTTATGCAGGAGACACTCCATCACATCTTACCGCCACTACAGGATAAGTGTATTTCATCTGCACAATTACTGCAAGTTGAGCCAATTGCAAGAGACCTTATCCAGCTTCCTATAGAGGCTGCCCAAATTCCCAAACCTGCCACTACCACTAACCATCCTAAAACTTTCACTTCAACCTTCTCTAACCCTAAAGTCTCATATGCATCATTACTAATCCCCCTCCTCAACCACAAATCACTCCTGAAATCTCATCTCCCATCAATAGTCTTAAAAACATTGTCATGTACCCAGAAATCCTTCAACTTCTATCTGTTCTCCACAAAGTCCTTCCTTCCATCAAAGAATGTAAGGATCCTATATCTAAAATGTTCCTCTTAGTACAAGCTGCTCACTATGCTTTTAATACTAATTAATTATTGCTCATAACTGTAACAATCTCTACATGTTCTTGGAATGCAAATGGCCTGTTAACAAAATTTCTGATCTTCAGGTCTTTGCAGATCAACACTCTCCTGATGTCATTTTAGTCCAAGAGACTCACATCATACCTGGTACTAACTCTCCTAACCTTCCAAACTACATCTTCTATAGGAATGATTTTATCCTCTCTGATAATAGGCGTAGATACTCCCTACCCTGGTGATACTGGTATTTTTATCAAGAGACACATTCCTCACCATCACATTCCTACTCCTCTTCTTGTTACCATTCAAGCCACTATCATCCAGCTCCATCTTTCAAATCCAACTGCTGTCATCTCTACCTACATTCCACTTCAAAAGAAAAACCCCAATCCTAATAGGCATTTTTTTCCACTTAATGATCTTCTCATTCTCCATAATTCCTTCTCTTCATACTTCATTACTGGTGACCTTAATTGTCACCATAGAGTTGGAATTGTTCCAGAGCAATCCCCTTTGGCATCCAGCTTTTTAAATTCACCAGCACCATAATTTGCACATTGCTGCTCCTTCTACTCCTACCAGATTTGGCTCTGTTACACCCTCCACTATTGCTATTGCTATTCTCAAAAAATTTTCTCATCATTGTCTCGCCACCTCCATTTCAGCCATGACTTCTGATCATAACCCAGTTCAAATATTGACTTCTCCCACCCCCAACAATAATATTCCATATATCCTAATTGGGCGGAATTTTACTATTTTCTTAGTACTGCTTCTTTCACACTTAGGAATCTTAACTCCCAGCATGGCATAGAAAATAGCATTAACCATGTAACCCAACTAATCACTACTTGTTATGACACCTCGTGCAAGAGTATCACCAGTAAAATTACCAACTCTCATCTTTCTTCCTCTCTTCGCTCCATAATCACCATCAGAAATTGACTTCGAAAACTTGGCAAAATACTAGACATCCTACCGATAAAATCAACTATATAAACTTCAATAGACTATCCAACAGGAAATCAAAGTAGAAAGAAACACTAACTGGAATAATTTCTTAACCACTCTCTGGCCACAAGTTAATTCTCTTTGAAAATCACTAAAGATATCAGGAGGAAAGATCACTTTGTTCCCCCTCTTATAAATAACAATAATAATCTTGCTTATACTAATACTGAAAAAGCCAACACCCTTGCTAACCAATCCAAAATCAATTCACTCCTAATAATATTCTTCATTCTCCTACAGAACAGCTTGTCTTCAATGTCATCAAAAGATATATTACTAATAATGCCAATATCTCCACTAATTCCTCTATTTTTAATCATTCCAACTGAGATTATTGACTTCATCAAGCATCTTTAACAATAATAAAGCTCCTGTCATTGATAAACTAACTAATAAAATGCTTAAACACCTTCCTTATAACAGTATTTACCAATATAATTACATTATTAAACCATCTCTTCCAACTCAAATTACTTTCCCTCTATTTGGAAAACCTCAGTTATTATTCCCATTTTCAAAGGGGCTGGAAAAGATCCCAAAATCTCAGAAAATTACAGACCGATTAGTCTTCTTCCAGTCTTTTCCAAAATCTATGAATATTTTATCCTTCAGCAAATTAACCTGCATGTAACTAACAACTCTATTATGAATATTGAACAATTTGGGCTTCACCAAACAGCTAACCTCACATCAACTTCTTCGCGCCATTGAAACCATCTCTGAAGGCTTCAGTAACCGTCACGCAACTGCGTGCTCTCTTTTGGACGCTTGCAAAAGCATTTGACAAGGTCTGTATTGATGGTCTTCTACAAACTAATCAATTATAACTTTCCTAATGGTCTCATTAACATCCTTTTTCATTACCTCTCCAATAGACATTTTGTTACTAAAATTAGCAACCAATTTTCCTCGCCACATGCCATTCAAGCAGGAATTCCTCAAGGATCTCTACTGGGACCAGTTCTTCATAACATCTACATTCGCACATCCCTGAAAATGATTTCATCAGAAGTTCATATATGCAGATGATACAGTCATTTTCTCACAAGCCAACACCACACAGGAAGCCAAAAACAACATACAAAACTACACTAGAGTACTGGCTTAACCAGTGGAAAATCAAAATAACACAGAGAAGTGTGTAGCTGTCATGTTTGGCTTTAAGCGTAAACAGGCAACACAACTTTCTCTCTTCAACAACAATATCCCATGGTCAAACACTGTTAAAATACCTTGGTGTCACTTAGATAAAAGACCTGGCATCAGCATGTTATTAACACAATCCAAAAATTCAGAACTGATAAATCCATCCTTTATCTACTAATCTCCAGAAATTCACAGCTTGATCATACTAACAAACTTATTATTTATAAAAGCATGCTTAGACCAATTCTTTTCCTATGCTGCTCCAATTTGGGACTATGCTGCCCTTCTCACATTAAGAAGATTCACTCAACACAAACAAAAAACTTAGACATATCAGTGATAGCCCCTGGTATTTTAGGAATGATCAGATAGCCAAAAAGTTGAAATTCCAAACATTGGTTTTTTCTTTAAGCATCTTACTGATAACTTCTACAACATCCCTAATATTAACAACTGTCTTTTACAGATTCTACCTAATTATGATTTCACCGATGTCATCAATAAAAAACAGCCTAAAGCCATTCTCAACTGTTAAAATTCTCTTTTTCATCCCTTTGTTTACATTTCACTGCTCACAGCTGCTTTCACTCTCAATTTACATACTTTAGCCTATGGCCAATTTGGTATAGTGGTCCTGGCCACGAATCACAACACTTTATTTACATTGTACTTACTTCTCTTCACTCTTATTATTTTATTTATGTATTCGCTTTATTTTTCCACTTATTTGCTTTTTCGATCTTGTATTTTACTATTTTTATTTCATTGTTAACTTTTTTTTTTTTTTTCCACTTCGGGATTTTTCTGTTACCGCCAACAGAACGTTTGTTGACATTCGGTTTGTTTCGATTTTCACAGCTGATTTTTAACTTGCAAACTGCGGTTGACTTCCGTTTCCTAACTTTTGTGTTGTACTTATTGTGTTTATTGTTTTTAGATGTATGTGATTGTTTACATTTATTGTTTAATTTGTAATACTACTCATTTTATTTTACTTTATTATTTTTCTACTTACTTTATTTTGTTTTCTATGTTAACATTCAATAATCCTTGATTTAATCTACCATGCATTTATGTATAATATTTTCTTTTATCAACTATTTCACTCATTTATTTAATGCAATATCCTCGTATTTTAATTCACTTTTGTTTAAATCTCTCATTTGAAATCCTTTTAGTACTTAAGCATTTTGTTCACTGTCACCCTAATTTACTTTGTGTATATATTTGCTACCTCCCCCACTTATCAGTTGGTACCATGCTCTTTTTCTCACAGTAAACAACTCTTATTCTAGCATCTTAACTGTTTATTTTGTCCCCCCCTCCCCTATTTTGTCTGTTTTACTCTCACCTCAGTCTTGCAATGTTTATCCTTCCGTGCACTACACACAGCCTCATCCACTAATTTCCTTCACAATTCACCTTCAAGTTGTTCTGTCATCATTCTTTTACCTACATCCACTGATCACATCTGGACTTTATCAACTTCATCACTCTCCCTACAATAACTACAAAGCTACCTTCAATTTCATCGTATAGCACTCTCTTCAACCCTACCTACTCCAATATTTCTGTCGTCCATCTATGTACTAGCCACAGCCATAACGACCTTACAGCCCCATACCCTCTACTACAACCTGCCTTAATTGACTCCTTCAAATCTCTCGCTGAATTTCTGTTACCATCATCCACCACTACTATGCTCCTCTGGCCTACAGATCAACTATTTGTCTTATTTTATTTAACCTTATCTTACTGTGTTATTGTCTTATCTTACCTATTTGTTTACATGTTTTATTACAGTGTTTTTTCTATATTCTAATCACCTGCACGTGATTTCTTTTTGCTTGTTTTTGTATTTGTCTGTTTCTCAATAAAATTAAACATACCTTGCCGTCATGGTTGACAGGTAGACACTCAAACACCTGGTAGTTAATTTACAGGTACCATGCTGCGTTTGCCGGCTCTCAACCGTTTTCAAGTCATTCCTATTCAATTGGTATTATGCTCATTTTATCTTTTAGCATCTGCTACACCTTCTCAATTAGTACTTGAGGATATAAGCCTCTAAGGCATTGGTGCCTCATTTATAAATACTTGCTTATCTTTTCGTGTAAGATTTACTTGCTCCTCATACTTGTAGAAAGTTTGGCTGGATAGGAACTTGTAAAAAGCTCCATTACAAACAACAATTGTATGCACCTAAATTTTGTTGTTTTTTCCAATATTGTTAAAGAGTGTCACGAGTTCCCCCAGCAAAGGTTTATTATTTATAGCTATTATTGATCTCCTAATGAAAATTTTTCACTATTTCTTCGTAGAATTTTGTTACAACACAGAATTACAAATTTGCATGTTTGATAATTTTTCTATTCGTAGACACAAGCAGTCGAAATGTTAATTTGTGTTAGTCTATATTAGTTAAGCATCATAATTAAGCATTAATTATGCATTTCATTACAGATCTGATTCGGTACTATTGAGAAATTCTGATTGGCATCCAGGTAGTGCAGAAGGTAGACAAGACGTTGCAAAACCGAGCAGCACATCAAATGACGTATCCAACAGAAATTCTCCAGTAATAAAAATTGAGGTAGGCATCGAAGAAGGAAGTGAAAACGACGCCCTCCATCCAGCAGCAGATAAAAAAAATTGCTGTGATTATGGTTACATTATACCAATTTCCTTGTGCGAAGTTGTGACCGATATTCAGCAGTCACGCATACAAAAGTGCAGGACTCCTGAATTCGACTGTGGAATGCCAAATGAAAGGCGGGAAACTGGAACAGAATTCGAATCTTCTGATTCAAGTGGCGAACACCCCATCGAAATGTTTTTCAAAAGCATGGGTGCCACCGTGAAGACATTCCCTCCACATCTGGTGGCCATTGCAAAGCTGAAAGTGACCAATGCCATAGCTGACTTAGAACTCCAAGCGGTAGCAGAAATGAGTGTAAATAATGCTGCGTTTTGTAGTAACAATGGATCAGGCGCATCAAAATGATCAGCAGTTGCTTCTGACTGTGGTTTTAACCATCACCAAGAAATAGTTCCTAGACTAGATCCATCCTGTTTGCAAAGATGCAAAAAAAAGTATTTTTATGTGTTATGATGTATCTTTTTCCAGCATTGAAAACGAATCATATCGTTAATTTTATGGTTACTATGTTGTATTTTTCTAATGTACAACCATGGCAATGAACACTTTTTAAATTTTTTTATTAATAAAAATATTTTGGAGAATTTCTAGGGATTATTATAATCAATTATTTTTTAACGAACTTGACAGGCTTTGGTGACAATTTTAATGAGTTCTAAGTGGTAAAAAATAAGAAAAATTGAGAAGTTAAAAAATAAAAATATCTTTATGTAATGAGAAAAAAAAAAAACTATAAAAATAGAAGGAGTTCCCACCATCCGGTGGGTCGACACTTCAGGAGCAGGAATGAGGGGAAAACAATGGATTATATGTTGAGAACAATACTCGGTCTTTTTCTATTTTTAAACAAAGCAAATATCATAATTAGAAGAGATTTTAAAATCAAATTACAAGTATGATGAAGATTATTGTAGAAATTTCAAGTATAAACTGTTGAATGTTTGGGAGGTTAAGCGATTGTCTAACATCCTGATTCCTGAAGTACCAAGGTGAGTGGGTAATTCTCCGAAGGTTTTTGTTTTCAAGTCTTTGAATGATTCCCAAGTTACTTTTTGCTGCAGTAGGTATGATGGCCGAGTGGGTAGCGCTTACAAACAATTATGTTTGTAAATCTTTTTGCAAATCCAAAGTGTATGCTTGTCACATTTCTTTTACACATTTTAAACACATATTTACAATTACATGAAATTATATTAATTACAGATCAAGTAATTCTATACCAATCATATTAGATCCTGTTCACAATACACTTAAAAATAAACAAATCAAATGGCTGCATAGATAAATCTACTGAAAAAGATCTTGTTTCATTATTCATTTAATTGTACAAAATTACCTGGTGTACATTTTGATACTGATGAAGTTCCTTTTAGATAAAAGAAGCTTGAAGAGATTTTTATCCCTCAATCGATCAGTTTCTTATAAAAAGAAATATTAATGTTTACTGCTTTCAAACTTAACCTCAATTCAAACATAATTATAATTTCTTGCCTATAATCCATGGCAGTTATGGAACGAACTTTAAGTAGAAAATTATTTCAGTAAAATTATTTTCAATGATGTGAAAAAAACAACCTATATGTATAATATGCAGTGATAAATAAACAGCATTTGAGTCTGTTAACATATTTTCTTTTACTGGAACAATATCATGTACAGGTATAAAATTTTTTAACTTTTAAGAGTGTTTCTTTTAAATACTAATTATATGAAAAAAATACATTATATATTTAAAAGGACTAAAACTGAAATGACAAACTATGGTAGAAATAAAAGAAATATTTACTAGAATGTTTTTCATAACTAAAACAAGTAAAGGTAATAAATAAAAAGTTGTAGGAATGAATTTCAATGGCACACACACAAAGTTTGAGATTTTAATATTTGATTAATTATGGAGAACTGGTTTCAGAACTCTTTCAAAATTTTGAAGCTCGGGAAAGTTACATGTTCCTAAAAAAATTTTTTTAGATCCACACTTGGGATTTCTTTCAAAATCTTGGTACTGTGAGCAATAAACACAATGAGAAAACGTTCAATAAAAGAAAAAAATTATCAGGGTAAATAGAATCCAAATGTGCTTGCAGAGTATCGTTGGATACTAAAAGGGATGTTCTTCAAACAATAGAAAATCACGAAGAATTCCATTTTGTTTTAGATTAATACATGTAAATAAATTGAATAAAACTAATCACTTTGCAACTGTACGAACTGTTTAAATTCGAATGACAAAACCCTAACCTGGAAAAAAAAAATTATGCAAATTGAAAATCAGAGCTAAATATTCAAAAATAAATAACCATTCTAATTAACTTATCACACAAAAATAAAATTTTTGTTGATTAGTGTTATATTTCAAACAAATTATTCACAACATTTATACACTTCGCCAATGTACAATTAAAAAACATTTGAAAAAATTATATTAAGAGCATTTGTTTGCTAACTAGTTAAGTACTTTTATTTTTATTATAATACTATATATTGTTGATTAAAATTTTTGCTGAAAATATTTTTTCATTTTAAAAGAACATGGCATAACAACACTTGAACCTTCCTGATCATATTAAGTGCATAATAAAATCGACTTTTATGGGGTTTTTAGGTAGGATAGAGGGTAAAACTATATATTCCTTTTAAAAACTAAAATATACATTGGAAAAACATTTTTATATTTCCATAATCAATATGCAATAAACACCCCAGAAAAAAAAAAAAAAAAAAAGCATTAAATAAAAAGCAATTCAAGGTTGTACAATCACAAAACGCAGCTAGTAAAATAATACCACTTCATTTGTATCATGCAAAAATATTTCATACGTCAAAATATACTTTTATTAACTAATGCATAATATTCAGTAATATTTTGGAAAGTTTTTTTTTTTTTTTTTTCAATGCTTGATGGAAATAAATCTTTGTTATTTGGCAAACACAAACACCACATTAAAATAGAAATGGTTAATCTACATTACTGCATAATTCACATCAACAGATTTCCATACCCACAATTCTAGCTTCAATTTATAATATTATTTAAGTAATGTAAAATGTAAGTTTTTAATTCAAATGTAAGCATCTTTCCTTTGAAGAAAAGGATGCTTATATTTAAATTTCAAAAAATTAATTACAGATTAATTTATTTAGGATGAATATATAATTGTCTATACAGATTTTTAAAATAAAAACATAAGCAATAAAATGACAGAAAAAAAAATCCCACAAAAATTTACAACAAAAAGCTTATATATGAAAAATAAGTTAATCCTCCCTTAAAAAAGTCATCACAAGCTAACAGTTCGAGAAAAATATAGTAAAAAATAATTATTTTTAGCAATATAATGAATTATATGGAATATCACTTCCATTATTATTAAAAAAAGCAAATAATTTTCAATGTACTATTATCAAAATCAGTACAATTTTTTAATTACAGGGAAGGAAAATCAAAAAAATGATTTTCGTAGTAGGGACAAATTGCATTTTTATAGCAGCTTTCAGTGGTTTTGTAGCAATATACTTTTACATTAACAGTTCTTCAGACATCAAGGCATATGCTAATTAATTTTATATTAATTAGCAATCATATGATTGATACAAAATAACATTCCATGATTTGTACGGAAATTAAATTAAACTCAATCATTTTATATAATATTCGAAATTCAATACGAAACTAATTTATTGATGCATGCATTAATAAGAAGAAACAAATAATTCATTCGCTACATTTTCAGACCTTGAAACAGATGACAAACTTGCCACTAACATTAGCACTATAGCTATTCAAAATTCCACACAGTCTACCAAACAAAATCAAAAAAAAAAACACAGTCATTGCCCAAACTAACCCAACTATTGTGACACCTACCACCACCAACACTAAATTAAACATAAGACTTATTATCATCTCCAAACCTTTCCGACACCATCACTTTCAAGAAGAAACTAAATGACGATTTAAAAATCACAATTAATTGTAAACACACTGCCAATTACATCAAAATTGAGCCTGCCACACAGGAACAACACACCATCATCACAAAATATTTAGATTTAAACAACATACCATATTACATCATCACTCCTAAAGGGCTTAGACCCATTAAATGTGTCATTAGAGGACTACCAATAAACACTGATCTTGAACTCATCAAAACTGCTCTTACTGAAATGAACTTTACAGTATTAAATGTTTTTCAACTAAGAAAGAGGGACCAGAGAGATCCCCAATGCCTCTATTCCAAATCCAACTTGAGTCGACCGCCAATTCTGAAAATATATGGAACATCGACAGCCTTCTCTATACCAAAATAAAAGTTGAGAGATATAACACCTCAGGAACCATCGGCCAATGCCATAGATGGCAACTTTTTGGACATTCTGCAGGCTACCAGCCAGATGTGTGAAATGTGCAGCTCCATGCTCCATGCTCAATATATGTGTATACCATTTTGATGAATGCCGTTTTGAAATGTGCAACAATGGGATTACAGACTTCAGTGCCTCATCTTCATCCAGCGAATGTTCACACACCACCAAGACTAGGAAAATCCCCTGCGCTCCATCACATCTTACCGCCAAGGGGTATCACATCCAGTTGAGCCAATTGCCTATTAGAGGCTGCCCAAACCTGCCACTACCACTAACCAACCTAAAACTTTCACTTCAACCTTCTCTAGCCCTAAAGTCTCATATGCATCATAACCCCCCACCCCCAACAACCACAAATCACTCCTGAAATCTCATCTCCCATCAATAGTCTTAAAAACATTGTCATGTACCCAGAAATCCTTCAACTTCTATCTGTTCTCCACAAAGTCCTTCCTTCCATCAAAGAATGTAAGGATCCTATATCCAAAATGTTCCTCTTAGTACAAGCTGCTCATTCTGCTTTTAATACTAATTAATTATTGCTCATAACTCTAACAATCTCTTAGTATGTTCATGGAATGCAAATGGCCTGTTGAACAAAATTTCTGATCTTCAGGTCTTTGCAGATCAACACTCTCCTGATGTCATTTTAGTCCAAGAGACTCACATCATACCTGGTATTAACTCTCCTAACCTTCCAAACTACATCTTCTATAGGAATGATTTTTATCCTCTCTGATAATAGGGCGTAGATACTCCTACCCTGGTGATACTGGTATTTTTATCAAGAGACACATTCCTCACCATCACATTCCTACTCCTCTTCTTGCTACCATTCAAGCTACAATCACCCACCTCCATCTTCCAAATCCAACTGCTGTCATCTCTACCTACATTCCACTTCAAAAGAAAAACCCTCCAATCCTAATAGCCATTTTTTCCACTTAATGATCTTCGCACTCTCCATAATTCCTTCTCTTGGTACTTCATTGCTGGTGACCTTAATTGTCACCATAGGAGTTGGAATTGTTCCAGAGCAATCCCCTTTGGCATCCAGCTTTTAAATTCACCCAGTACCATAATTTGCACATTGCTGCTCCTTCTACTCCTACCAGATTTGGCTCTGTTACACCCTCCACTATTGCTATTGCTATTCTCAAAAAAATTTTCTCATCATTGTCTCGCCACCTCCATTTCAGCCATGACTTCTGATCATAACCCAGTTCACTTTAATATTGACTTCTCCCACCCCAACAATAATATTCCAAAAGATATATTCCTAATTGGGCGGAATTTTACTATTTTCTTAGTACTGCTTCCTTCACACTTAGGAATCTAACTCCCAGCATGGCATAGAAAATAGCATTAACCATGTAACCTAACTAATCACTACTTGTTATGACACCTCGTGCAAGAGTATCACCAGTGGGGCTTACCAACTCTCATCTTTCTTTCCTCTCTTCGCTCCAAAATCGCCATTAGAAATAGACTTCAAAAACTTGGTAAAATACTAGACATCCTACCGATAAAAATCAACTATATAAACTTCAATAGGACTCTCCAACAGGAAATCAAAGTAGAAAAGAAACACTAACTGGAATAATTTCAAACCACTCTCTGGCCACAAGTTAATTCTCTTTGGAAAATCACTAAAGATATCAGAGGAAAGATCACTTTGTTCCCCCTCTTATAAATAACAATAATAATCTTGCTTATACTAATACTGAAAAAGCCAACACCCTGGCTAACCACTACCAAAATCAATTCACTCCTAAATAATATTCTTCATTCTCCTACTGAACAGCTTGTCTCCAATGTCATCAAGAGATATATTACTAATAATGCCAATATCTCCACTAATTCCTATTTTTCAATCATTCAACTGAGATAATTGACTTCATCAAGCATCTTAACAATAATAAAGCTCCTGTCATTGATAAACTAACTAATAAAATGCTTAAACACCTTCCTTATAACATTATTTACAATATTATTAAACATCTCTTCCAACTAAATTACTTTCCCTCTATTTGGAAAACCTCAGTTATTATTCCCATTTTCAAAGGGGCTGGAAAAGACCCAAAAGCTCAGAAAATTACAGACCGATTAGTCTCCTTCCAGTCTTTTCAAAATCTATGAATATTTTTATCTTTCAGCAAATTAACCTGCATGTAACTAACAATTCTTTTCTGTATATTAAAGAATTTGGCTTCACCAAACAGCTTTCAACTTCTTTCGTGCCATTGAAACCATCTCTAAAGGCTTCAGTGCAACCGTCATGCAACTGTTTCGCTCTTTTTGGATGTTGCAAAAGCATTTGACAAGGTCTGGATTGATGGTCTTCTCTACAAACTAATCAATTATAAATTTCCTAATGATGTCATTAACATCCTTTTTCATTACCTCCAATGGACATTTTTTACTAAAATTAGGAACCAATTTTCCCGCGACATGTCATTCAAGCAGGAATTCCGCAGGATCTCTACTGAGACCAGTTCTTCATAATATCTCCATCTCAAACATCCCTGAAAATGTTTTCATCAGTAAGTTCATATATGCAGATGATACAGCCATTTTTTCACAAGCCAACACCACACAGGAAGTCAAAAACAACATAACTACACTAGAGTACTGGCTTACCCAGTGGAAAATGAAAATTAACACAGAGCAGTGTGTAGCTGTCATGTTTGGTTTTTTAATCGTAAACAGGGCAACACCACTTTCTCCCTTCAACAACAATATCCATGGTCAAACACTGTTAAATACCTTGGTGTCACTTTAGATAAAAGACTAACCTGCCATCAGCATGTTACTAACACCATCCAAAATGCAGAACTGCTAAATCCATCCCTTATCCACTACTCTCCAGAAATTCACAACATGATCTTACTAACAAACTTATTATTTATAAAAGCATGCTTATACCAATTCTTTTCATGCTGCTCCAATTGGGCCTATGCTGCCTCTTCTCACATTATAAAGATTCACTAAACACACACAAAAACACTTAGACATATCAGTGATAGCCTCTGGTATTTCAGGGAATGAGCAGATAGCCAAAGAGCTTGAAATTCCAAACATTAGTTTCTTCTTTACATATTTATGACAATTTCTACTCTACCATCCCCAATATTAACAACTCTCTTTTACAGATTATCCTAATTATGATTTCACCGATATCATCAATAAAATGCGGCCAAAAGCCATTCTCAACTGTTAAATTTCTCTTTCATTGTTTTTTCATCCCTTTGTTTACATTTCACTGCTCACAGTCCACTTCAGGATTTTTTCCGTTACCATCAATAGATGGCGCTACTAGAACGTTTGATGACATTTGGTTTGTTTTGATTTTCACCGCTGATTTTTAACTTGCAAACCGCAGTTGACTCCCTTTTCCTAATTTTTTTTGTGGTATTTATTGTTTTTACATGTATATGATTGTTTTCATTTATTGTTTAATTTGTAATATTACTCATTTTTATTTTTATTTTATTTTATTTTACTATTATTATTCTACTTAACTTTATTTACTTGTTTTCTGTGTTAAAATTCAATAATCCTTGATTTAATCTACCATGCATTTATGTTTAATATTTTATTTTATCAACTATTTCAACCATTTATTTAATGCAATATCCTTGAATTTTCATTCACTTTTCTTTAAATCGATCATTTTAATTCCTCTTAGTACTTAAGCATTTTGTTCATTTTTTATCCTAATTTACTTTGTGTATATATTTACTACCTCTCCCTACTTATAAATTGGTACCATGTTCCATTTCCTCACAGTAAACAACTCTTATTCTAGCATCTTAACTGTTTATTTTATTTATCTTTTATTTTGTCCCCCCCCCTATTTTGTCTGTTTTACTCCTCACCTCAGTCTTGCAATGTTTATCCTTCCGTGCACTACACACTGCTCATCCACTAAGTTCTTTCAAAATTCACCTTCAATTTGTTCTGTCACCATTCTTTACACGACATCCACTGATCACATCTGGACGTTATCAACTTCATCTCTCATCACTCTCCCTACAATAACTACAGAGCTACCTTCAATTTTCATCGTATAACACTCTCTTCAACCCTACCTACTCAATATTTCTGTCGTCCATCTATGCACTAGCCACAGCCATAACGACCTTACAGCCCTACACCCTTTACTACAACCTCCCTTAATTGACTCCTTCAAATCTCTCGCTGAACTTCTGTTACCACCATCCACTACTACTACGCTCTCTTGCCTACAGATCAACTACTACTTGTCTTATTTTATTTTTATTTTACTTAACCTTATATTACTGTGTTATTGTCTTATCTTTACCTATTTGTTTAAATATTTTATTATTGTGTGTTTTTTTTTTTTCTATATTCTAATCACCTGCGTGCGATTTCTTTTTGCTTGTTTTTGTATTTGTCCGTTTTTCAATAAAATTAAATATACCTTGCCATCATGGTTGACAAGTAGACACTCAAACACCATGCTGCGTGTGCCGGCTCTCAATCCGTTTTCAAGTAATTTTTGTCAGCAGCATCTTAAATTACTGCACTGCAATTTGCAGTCACTTTCTCTTGTAACAAATTTGTGATCGTATTAAAGGTAATAAATCTTTATGTGTATCTTTGCTACTATTGATTTCACGTTTCATGTTAAATATTTTTTTTAGTTTTTCATCTTTAGTTAAATAAATGCAGTCAATCTATTTTTAATTATCATGATTGGCTACCTTTAAAAACTGCCAAGGTACCGTTAATACGTAAGTACCGAAAAAATCATACTTCTTTTTTTAATGTTTGTAATATGGAATTATGCTGTATTTGAAGTAAAATAAAAATTAATTAAATGTAATTTTTAAGTATTTTTAGAATATAATATTGCAAAAAAACAAAAAAAACACTGATTCATAGTTGTATTTAAATTCAATTTCGTTGATTGTTTTATTTAATTTTTTTTCCGTTGAAAATGATTGTCACTGTTTAAAATGCTTAAAGCTATAAATATTTATAAAAATTTAATAAACTTCTGTTAAGATAAAAATTAAATGAGATTACAATCCGAAGAGAACAATTAAATAATATGATTCTTATCGGAGTATTACGATCAAGTAACTTATTATTAATGTATTTAGACTTTGAATAAGTTAATTTTTACTCTTTTTATACGTGACATTTAATTTGCCTTATGGGCATTTTTCCTTAATAATATTATTTTCTACATTGTAATATTTTCTACATTTCTTACTTATTACAATTCTATTCCAGTGGATATTAAATAACAAACATTTTACATAATCCTTTTCCTCTAAGGGGTTCAATAATTTTTGTTTAGAAATGCCAATCAATTAACCACTAAGTCATTGGATAATTGATTTTTAGTACTTAAAACATAACTAAATTTAAAACCTATATATAAAAATACTTTATTGTAACTTAGCATTTTGAATACAGTATGATATAATTTGCAAAATTAAAATTAAAAATAAAATAATTGAGAAAGAGAAATTTCTTCTTGTTAATCAAAATTTCTTAATTGATGTATTATTTTATGAATATATTTGAATATATTTTTTAACTAATATATTTTGTGGATATTTATTTTGTTAAATCTATTTATTCATAGTGCTATATATAATTGAAATGTAGATTTATGAACTATGTTATGATTATTAGTATTATACATTTTTAAATTTTCTGTAAAACTGCAGAAGAAAAAAAAAAATATACTTATAATCTTATATTCTTATTCTTTTCAAGAAGTTTAAAAAATTTTAAATTTAGATTTTATTTGGTAATGAGTCAAAATATATTTTTATCATATAGCAATGCATTTGTAGATTAGAAGAAATTATTTTTTAAATTGTCGCGACTTTAAATTTAAGAACGGTATTTTCTGTTTATTTCTGTTTGCATTTTTTTTTATCAAGTATAATAACATTGTATGTAATATCAATTAATTAAAATATTAAAGCTTAAAAACTTTTATCATTTGTTTTTGTAGTAAAAAATTCAAATTTTTCATATAAGAACATCTTATAAAGATATTCAAAAGTTGTAAGATTTAATGTTTATTAATTTCTTTAAAATTTTTTTTAAAATATAGGATATTTATAATGTTAACTATTTAAAGTATTATTCAACAAAAAATTTGAGTAACTATAGTTGGTGAAATGTGTATTTTATGAGTGATTAATCATTGTAATTATATTTTTATAATTGTTTTTGGAGATATGAGTAAAATTTTTTTTTTTTCTAATTGTGTAATAATAGTTGGCAAACTTAATGGATTGATTATATAGAGTATTTTTGTGAATGTCTATTATGATGAATATTTTAATCTTGGCCTTTGGTAATCAGACTCCTCTTGGTCTTAAGTTTTAATCATTCTCTGTATTGAAAGATGTGTTCTTCAAGTATTTAATTCATTTCCATCATATATTAAATTATTCATTTTTTTTTTTACACTTTACTACTTTAATATTAATGTCAGTGTATGCATCAGTGGGTTTTGCCAATTTTTCATATTAAAATTAGGAATCTAAAAATCTAATGTAAAAATAAATTTTTAAAAAAAAGGGGCGAATGATGAAATTATTTGCTAATGTTTTTTGTGACGTAAATAAAATAATTTGCTTTTATTATGCAAATTGTTTGTGGCAAAATAAATAATCTCTCTCTCTTCTTTCTTGGCGATTGAAGTGATCTTGGGATTGACTTTTCAACTTGATTTTATGAGTAGAAGAATTTGGATGGCTTACTCTAAATTTTGAAAATTTTGGACAGCTTCTCTGTGTAATGACATGATCCAATCCACCACAATTATTGCAAGCGAGTTGTTTTATTTCATCCTTAATGGAGATTCCGTATGGTTATGTTCATTACCTCATTTTATGCATCTTTGCTTAAAGTTATTCTTTAGAACCATGAGAAAAATAATTATAAAAAATTTTTGCTGTGCATAAGTGTTTCTGTTGAATTTTTCAACTTTGATGGTTAGGTGAAGGAGTCTTTACTTTGAAAATTAAGTTCTCCTTGATTTAAGAACAAACAACCTGTCAGATTAGCTGAAGGTTGTATATTTTTTTCTTTTATTGCAGAATTAAATTAAAGGATGCTGAGATTTTATACATAAATGGGTAAGAGCTTCATGAATTTCCAAGTTGGAAGTGTTAAATTGAAATCCTTTAATGGCAGCCTTTAACTAGTCGCTGGGACTTGTGGGTAATGATGGAAGAATTCAGTGTTCATATTCTACTGGTGCTCGCATCTTCCTGTGTAATTCAAAATCATTAGAGAAGATTTTGAAATATTCGCTTCTGAAAGAAAGATTTTCAAATCTCCATTGAACAACTAATAAGTTTCTGTAAAAAAAAATCCTTAATTAAACTTGCTTTCTTCACCAAGATGATGGAGAGATTAAAAGCAAGAGTGATCCCTAAAATTATTTCTTACTTGTCTAATTCTTGAGAGAGTTTAAAGTAGTGGCATACATATATTTGCAGGCCATCATCATTTTGATAGTAAGTTTGTTCGCTGAAAAAATGGTTATCTGCCAAGTTTCTTAATTCAATCAGATTTAATATGCTTGATGTAGTTAGTGATAGGATATTGACCTGATGATTGTAACTTATTTTATTCCAACTAATGCTCTGCTGTGCGCATTGAATAGCAGTTCTAGGGTGGCAACATCTTGGGATTTTATGTAATTTGGTCCCCTACTTCCAAATCTGTTTATCTCATATTCTTAATGGAACAGATATTGTTTGCTTTATTTATTTTTCCAGTTATCATTGTTAAACAATTAAAATTTTTACAGTCGATTAAAAATAAAATAAAAGTACTGATACATATTTAAATATTGTTTATAATTATTATTTCATAGGGCACTGAACATATAAATTTATATGTAAATAACTGTTAACAATTAGGTAATATATAACATTTCTTAACCTTAATAGTTGGCTTCATGGAGATAAATGAAGGTGGTATAATCAAAAAAGTGAACGAAACAAATATAAGGGCATATAAATTTTATCTAAATTATATATATATATATATTATAATAAATACTTATTTTGATACAACTGTTATATAATTTAAATAAGACATTAAAACATTAATTTTATTCATATACAAATTCAAACTATAAGAGACAAGAAATTAATAGTTTATAATGTCATTTCCAAATGAATGATTCCTTTGTAAAAGAGCAAATAATAACAAAATTTAGTTTAAAAACAAAAAATAATTTTATATTAGTTATTTTTTTTTCCCTTATCAGAAAATTCTTGGAGCTTATCAATCCATAACTGTTTTTGTTGTTGTTCAATTGAACTGATGATAAAATAGAAAATAAAAATACATCTGTTATGATTTGTCTATCAAATGGTTATGGAAACTCTCCTTGGAGATAAATGTTAACTGCTCTTCAATTTCATCCCATTCTTATTGCTGCAGCTAATAGCAAAGGAAAACTGCTGGTCTTTCAGCTCAAAATTTTTCATGTAGTCATATATTACAGAAACTCGCACTTGTTTTTATATGAAGCAATCAGTAAAATAATGTATCTTTCAGTAATGTGGGAAATTTTATTTCAGTAATGATTGTAGTTATTTCTTGTGTTTATAAACTATATTTGCATCATGTTCGAGGTCATCAGATATGACAGTGAGATGAATTGTTCTTTTTTTTCCCTCGGCATTCTTACAGTGTATCATTACAGAGTAAACAGTAAATGACTCTGGTGTCCAATGTTTTCCCTGAGCCCTTGTCCTTCAGCCTGTATTGTAAATGAGCTATGTTCTTTTTAGATTTTTTAAATGATGATGGATTGCATAATTTCAACTGTTTCAATATATATCTGTCTGATGATTTTAAAAACATTTATTTATTCAATCCCATAGTGGAAAATTACAAGAATATTTCTCATGCTTAGCAATAAAATGTAATATCCTTGGGGAAATAGTTCTGGCTAACAAAAAATGTGGGGTTTTTAAACCCTTTTCCAAATTTTACTTTAAATACAATTTTGATTGGTGGTTAATAGAATTTTATAAAAAGCAAATAAAAATTTGTGAAAAACAGTTGTCAATTATTTTAATCTTTCTTTATTTTAATAACATATCAAAAATACAATATATTTTTCAATAACTGATAGGAAGTCACTGAATTTCAATAGTTCACATAGATCATAATCCCTTGAAAATAAATGGATTTCATATCATGTAATAAATACTGATAGTAATTGTCATAATGCCATAAGAGTTCTATGCTATTGATCAAACTGATCTGAGTATTTTTTTTAATTTTGGACCATTTTTACCTATTTTATCAATTTGGGACACAGTCATCTTTCTGCTTGTATAAATATTCTCTAAAAGATCAAAATATCAACAAATTTAACCTTAAAGAGAATATCAACTAGTTATAATACCTAAAACAGCATACACACAACATTTATTACTGTTTATCTTATTTAAAATGATATCCAAACCCCCTTCTACTATGTCAATATGGCTGTAATGAAAAAGTTCCTTTATGTTCATATTATTTAATACATAATATATATCTAAGTACAGAATTCTAATTATCCGCAATTGCTATGAAGTTAATAAATAAATCCTAAACCTATTCCATTGTCATCCTTACTTTTTCAAGATATAATTTTCCAATTGATCTTACTGTTATGTTCTTTTACTGTTATTTAAAACTGTTTATGGTTTTTTTTTTCTGTTATTTAAAAAAACACTTTGTTGGGCTGAATTTCCCTGGAGGGGAACAAAAAAAAAAAAATTGTGTTTGTATTATTATTACATTTGATATTTTTTAAGAAAAATGGCAGAATATTGTTATGGCATTTAAATAAGGATCATAGATATTCTGCTCTTTTATTTTATTTAAAACTTCAAACTGTAACAGATCAAAAAATAAAAATTTTTCCCCTACTTCTTTGTGATTTACAATAAGTTGCAATTATAAAGCATGTAATATGAAAGAATATTTTTGCAACTCATTATTTATATATATATATATATATATATATATAATATAATATATATATATATATATATATACACACACACACACATTTGTGAACATTTTGCTTTTTTTGATAGTTAATATATTATTAAATGTTTTTAATTTTTTTTTTTTTTTTTTTTTTTTTTTTACTTAGTAGTATATATGTTCACAAGACCAAGATCCAACATTCATTATACTAGACAAGTAAAAAATACTTTCTTAAAACTATACATATTTTTAATTATGTGTAAAAAAAAAAAATTGGTTTTAGATATAACATTTGGTTTGAATTCCATATAGATCTTGTAAACATCAAAATTCATTTTTTTTTAATTTTATTTACAATTAAAATGGACTAATTCCAAAACTTGGGAATTAAAGTTCAATCAAAAATTCTCAAAATTCAATCCATACCAATGATGAAATGTTGATTGATGTCAGATGTAGTTACTTTTCTTGTGTCGATGGACACACTTAAGATTTATTCCAAGATGGAAGAAAACCTTTCTAGATTCTATGTTGAATTCAATAAACCACTTTCAACACATAAATAGTTGCTGTTATTTTATGTGCATTACTACAGGTCTGTAAATGTAACATAGCATAATCCATTTGAGGTTGAGAGTTTTATGCTAACATTTGTTATAAATACTTGCTTAACAAAAACTTATTAATGTCCTGAATAGCAGTATTTTCATGTTTAGTATTTTTCAAATTATTTATGATTAGATAATTTTAGTTCAAACAGACACAAGTAAAAGTAAGCATTTAGATGGAACATATTTAAATTATTTATTTCCTATTAAATGAATCCAATTCCCTTAAATGATACTTTCATGGAAATGCAATGTTCATTTAAATGTATATTTTTTTAAACAATATATATTTATTTTCTTTGCCATTCAAACATAGAAGCTTTATATATATATACAAAATGATTAAAATTATGAAAAAAATGACAATTTCTAGGCGAGAATCACATTTATTCATCAGTTAAAAATTTTGCCTATATTTTAAAAAATTACCTTCAGAATTGTGGAAAAATATTTATTTCTTAAAATAGTTGTTTCTTTAAACATTTTAGAAGTATGTATGTATATGAGAATAAACTAATTTAATAAACTGTAAACAATATACACCGCATGAAAAATAATGGCATTTCAAAAATATCTTTATTATGTGACTTGTAAAATATTTTTACACAGATGCAAAACTTAATTTTATACACAAAAAGTAGAAACATAATGCTAAATCTAAAACTATAATGAAAATTAACTAAATAGTTCTAAAAATACCAGTTTTATATATTTAAAAAAAATAAATAAATAAAATACTATACCAAGAATGGCAACAGCCGGAATCATTATAATAAACTGTTAATCGTAATTTAAAATAAGCAAATTATATATCTCTGGCGCTCAGTGCCGCAGATTTCGGGTTCGAGTCCTGGCGGTGCCATGGATGTTTGTAGTGGTTCAGAATCCACTTTAAACCATAGGTCTCGGCCTAACATAACTGCAGAGCGTTGGGCGTCGGTTTGACAACCCTACCCCGTAAGAAGAAAACATCTGTCTCGAAATTTGCCAGTAGGCAGACGGCCTTGCCTAACTGATGATGATGAAATGAATATAGTCACAGAATAGAATTATTAAATGATTATAAAACGAAACGAGACCTTTTGTTAAACAATAATAAATATAGTAGTACATATATAAAGTCATTTTTGGAACATAAAATTTTTAAAAATTCTAAATTATTAAATATATAACAGCAAAATTCAATGATAAATGTAAACATGTAAAATATACAAATGTTTAACATTTTTATAATTCATAATTGCTTAAAATTATAATTAATAAACATTTTAATTATATGAATTATAATTTTTAAAAATATACTGTTATTACCATTTTCGTTTTCGAAATAAATGTTTTCCTGATAAATGCAAAGCTCCATGTGCATGGAAAAATAATCCTTCGGAAAACCAGAATCAGCAACAGAAATAAAAATCATAATTTAAGGGGATGAATTGAAAAAAAAATGCAAGATCTAGTGCATTATCTCGATGATTATTCCTAAGGTCAATTCTGGTAACTTTAAGGGGGGGGACAACTTTCACACCCCTTTGACTTTGGAGGAAACGATTTAGTTTAAAACCATATCGATTTGAATGTCCAAAGTTCCAAGAGGAGTAAATAGCGCTAAAATCACCAGCCAAAAAATCAAATTGTCTCAATAACTTGTAACTTGTTAAAATCACCCATCGGGAAACCACCTGGAATGTTTGGCTTAACATAAACAGATACAATTTTAATGGGGGGAAATACCATCGATTAGAATTTATTTCAATTTACTCTTAATACTGAACTGATTTAACTGCAACTGTGTTTCCTTACCGTCTGTTTTTTTGTTTGCAGTAAATCGTTCTTTTTCCGTGTTTTTAAAGTTGATATGCACATTTTTTCTGCGCTGATGCCAATCATGAATGCCAATAAAATTGTGATGGTTACAATGGAGTTTGGAGTTGAGTGAAGCATCGAGAACTTGAGGATTTGCAATGCTGAATTAAGCCTGAAACATATTAAGGAGGTAAGATTTCTTAAGATTGAAGATAAACAAAGTAAGCATATTATGGTTCTGGATTATTTTAAATGTGAGTATTTTTGCAAAGTGTTTTTATGTATTTTTAACAAAACATGAATATTCAGATTTTTGATATGTTGATTTAAAATGTATTTTTACCTAAAACTTTCAAATCTTCCATGGCGAACTATTTTTCTTTTTAGTTTCCTGGTATTTATCAAATTTTATGCAAATAAGTTAAAAAAAAGTGTGTGAAGGTTTCATTTTTATTTATTTATTTATTTTTTTTTTGCAGGAATTTGAGGGTAATTTATACATTTAAAAATAGTTCAGTAGATGCATGACATTAAGGATATACGGGGATAAACAAGAAAAATTTTTTATCTTTGTAAAATTGAAAATTTTTGACTGAGCCTATCAATTCATTACTTTTTAAACATTTATTTCTTATTTTTTTATTCATATATAACATTATTACATGCTCTAAGTTGATTATGGTACAATAACATTCCCTAACAAATAACTATTTTAGGGAGTATTCGAAACATGGCTAAAATGATGGATATTCTTATTTCTTTTCCATCTCCTTTATATGTATAAATATATAAATAGTATTACTATACATATATTTATATATGTAACAATACTATACATATATAAATATATGTATAGTATTAGTTATTACTTAATTATAATTTTAGTTAATATAATTAAACTCAAGAAAGTCAATAAAAATGTTCAATAATTTGGGTATTTTTGGCATAAAAGTTCACTTTCAAACTAATTGGTGATCTTATGATATTTGAGAAAAGTATTTGCCCAAAAATTTAAACATGAAAGTACTTTTCATTCTTTTATAATTGTTGTTTTTACAAGAAATTAATGTTTAAATGTAAATTATAGATAAGTAAAATAAGGAGTAAAGTTCTATCTGCAAAATAGATAAAAAGAAACATAAAGAAAATTTATCCACAAGCAAATAAACCGCCTTTTTAATATTTACAAAAATATTTAGAATCGTATATTTTTCGGGCATTATTTATAAAAATATTAAATGTTTAAAAACTGCAAAAAAAATTGCACTTAATGTTCTATTATTTCTTCACTTTGTCTTTTTCTTAATAGAAAGTATTTAGTAGATTTGTTATTAACATAATGTATTCTAATTTCAAAATGAATAATAAAATAAAGGAAATTTTTTTATAAAAAATATTTAAAAAAATTTTATAAAATATTAAAATCTCTAAAATGTAATGTGATCTTTCATTAGATTTGAATCATAGCAATTGAAATAAAATAGACAAAATATAAGATATTTAATAAATGTTATTGGAAGTTTGATAGGAAAGAATCTTAGTTATTTGTCACCAATGAAACATTTAATATCTTTTCCATTCATATTATGTATACATGCATCCAATGATAAAGGCAAGTGACTTGCATTAAAATCACATAATACATTTAACTATTTAATACGTTTCTTCCCAGTTAAGTTGACTTTCAAAAATCATGCCCAATTGTGCAACATGTATAATATATAGCATGGTTTATAATAAATTGAGTGTATGTATTCCTTGATAAAGTTGTGCTTATGATGTTATAATTAATTTCTTTTGGATTTTCTACTAGTTTATTTTGCATTTTATTGATATTGATACCTTATCTAGATAATAATTTAAAACTCCTATTTTCATCATAATAAAATAAAGCAGATACATATTTAAATATTGCTTATAATTATTTCATAGGTTATTTAGCAAAAATAATTAGGATTTAAAGTCATTTAAAACACTTAGGGGGAAAAAAAATTCCCTACTTTGTGGTGAAGGCCATATTGGCCATGAGCCCTCTGGCAGCCCAATAAAAATCAGCCTTTTACAAAAGTTGTCTAGAGAAACAATTCATAAAAGAGAGCACAGGGGCAGCTTGTCAATTATGAAAAATCCATAAAAGTGCCTGATAAACACAGTCAGGAATATTGGAGGGAATTTTGTAATCTATTTTTTATTACACCACAGATTTGATGATAGGACAAAGTAAAAATGTGGCTGTTGCAAGTTACATCCAATTTTTTCATTTTCTGGAATGTTACAGTGGCTAGGAATCCACTGAAGAAAAATTTTTCAGCCAGTAGAAATTTATTAAAAAGCATCTTAACTTCCTCCACCATAGTAGGAATCGCTTATTGTATGTGAAGCAACAGCCAAAAAAAAAAAAAACAGCCTGGGATTCTATAAAAGGCAACTTTCTTAAGTGGTGTAGACATATTTAAAGGTTTAGAATGGATTGTTTTATAGCCTCGATCTCAGCATTGAAATTTGTTGCATTTAAGACCACATAATAAGATTTCACAAAATCCCTCACACTAAAGACCAACTTCAATAGCACTTCCCATCGCAGAACCATCTGTAAAAAATATGGAGCCATTCACCTCCTGAGTTGTTTACAGCGATGAGTTCCGAAGAATGGGCTCTGAGCTGCGATAGTTTCCCATTTCTTTTCAAAAGAGATAATTGTATGGCAAAAAAGTAGTGATTTTATGACCATTGGTAAAGGGATAGCTAGAATTGGAAGTCAGATTATAATCATTAATGAGCTCTTGGTAGAAAGGTCATTTGAGTTTTTAATATTAAGTTAAAAGGGGTATACATGTGCCAATGGTGCAAAGCAAGTCTTTTGAATTTCTCATAGAACTTTAGTAGCTGCCCCGCTTTTTAACTTTAAAGGCTGGACGTTAAGTTGAGTTTCCATAGTGGTGATTTGAGTGGTGCCTGCACTACCTGTTATTTTGAACTTTTATTGAGTTTTAGTAACAATGAGTTCTCCTCCTTATTCCAGAACAGGCCTAACATAGCTTTATACTTAGTTGATAATGTATCAACCGTGAGCTCAAGTGATGCCAGAAAGTCTCTTTAAAAGTTTCAATCTATCAGTTCCTTTCCCTTGATGTCTCCCTCAGCCTGTTTTTCCCATAGGGTTTACTATCCAGAACAAGTCTGAGGTAGTGATTAGAGTCAATCCAGCTCAAACCCTGATAGTTAAAACATGTTTACTTTTATGTTTATATGTTTACTTTCTGTAGACAAAGTAAAAAGTTCTGGCAAAGTTTTTATCAGAGTTAAATGTTATAACATTTTCACTACACTAGTCAAAGCCCTCATATCCTCATTGACTCTGTTGTTTAAGTCTGATATATCAGCACTAGTAGTATAAATGACAATATTGTCTGCAAAATTTAGACACTTAATTCCAGATATTTTGTTAGATTGCAGATTAAATCATTGATCATAACATTAAACATTGTGCTACTTTTAAAGATCCCTGTGGTAAACTGTCCCGTAGCTGGACACATTTAAAAAGGGTTGTCTGATATTTTACAAGGGCCATTCTTTGGGAAAGGATGAACTTTTTGCCAATTATCATATTTTCTCCAATACCAAAATTTAGCAACTTTTCAATGAGCTTCTACTGCCATACCTTGTTTGCGTAAGCATTTTTAAAGTCTATGTAGACTGCCAGGGTAAAATTCCTTCTGAAAGTACTTTTTGCTTGCAGGTCTAGTGCAGATCAACTGCTAGGGTCTTCAATTCCAAGGCAATTGGTGCAGCGATTACAGAGTGTCATTAGGGGGTGACTCCTTAACCTCCTTATCTTAATTAATAATAATGAATAAGAATGTATGTTTGGCTGCTAATTAATAATAGTATGGTGATAAAAACAAAGTTATTTAAGTTTAAAATATGGTACTACAAAGAAAGTTAACAAAATATGAAGTAAAAATAACAAGAAGAATTTTTAAAAGTTTGTTACAATTACGGACCAGTTGCAGAGGATACATAAACATATAGTGCTTAAAAAATAAAAGGTGCTAAATTCCTGGGTGGGGAATAAGAAAAGTTTTTCCCAGAGCCAATAAAAATACTTAGAATATTTTTTAAAATTGATTTCACTGCTAGAAAGAACCTAAAGATTCCACCAGCAGCGCTGTGGGAAAACAAAGATATGCAAACAGAAATTGCACTAAAATGAGATGGCAAATTTGTCACAATTCAAAAATTACTGAAACAACAAGTGAGATTTTATGTTACTTGCTCATTTAAGACTTTTATCTACCATAATAGTCTTTTAAAAAACTCTAGCTAATAATAATAATTTTGCTATGCTGGCCAAATGCATGTTTCAAAGATTTGCTACTTTATTCACAATGGAATTAGTAGCAAACTCAGCATTACAACACATTTCAACTCTGAAATTAATAATGAAGATAATAATTGTATCAATAATAGTGAGGCATAACAGCAATAACAAGGATCAGAGCAGTAGCTTCCTGCTTGAGGTTAAGATGTCTTTCCCCCAATCTCAATCAAGGTACTCTGTAATTGTGCATGCCGAAAGGCAGTCATATTAAAAAACAAAAAGATGTACTAGAGCACCAAGCAATGAACTTTTTACACTCTTTGTAGAAATATTAAACTGGATCAATGAAGGGAAATATCTTGGATAGTTAATCGATAAAAACTCTCTTTCAAACCTAAAATACAATACATCAAAGGATAAGTGCTGGAAAAAAATTATATCTCAGCCTCCCTTTCATCAATAGACATTTCAGGCTCACCCTCTGTTATACAAAGCAAATTCTTTGTCCCATATTCATATGCAGCTTCAATATGAGGCATAACAACCTAAATAAACAAATATCAAGT